>PVJA010000358.1:94060-183920 GCA_004027025.1 Myocastor coypus | reverse complement strand
TAAACCCCAAAAAAAAAAAAAAAAAAAAAAAAAAAAAAAAAAACTAAAGAAAACATAGAAAGGCAGCTCCTGGCCAGACAGCAAGAGTTACAGGGTCCAGAGCACTGGACCAAGTCCTGTCTGGTGGGAAAGGATAAGGGAAGAAATTGCTCCATCGAAATGTTTATTATTCAGAATTCCTGGATTATTAAATGTTAAACTATATAAAAATGCAGATGTTGTTCTTTTCATAATCCAAGAATATGAGGTTTAGGCAGAAAGCCTCCGCTGAGTTTGGCCCAAACTCCTTGGATGCTAGTTCTGCAGGGTGGGTTTTCTTCCATCTGCGGCTTTTCAAGTTTTTCTTCAATTACTCAATTCCTGGATGAGAGAGGCCAGAGGCTGCACACCTAGCTTTTCTAGACGGTCTCCTGCTCTGGCGTTCACGGGGGGCCTTTCAGGCCTGGGCACAGAGATATCTGTGCTGCCCAGGAGAGGATCAGGGGTCACCAACCATGGGCAAGGAGGTCAGCAGACCTACAGTGAGGCCCCACGGGGCCCCAGGAAGAGACACACATCTTCTATGCCAGGGAAGGGCTGGGTGAGTGACAGGACCTGTGCCCCTCCATCTGTACACCAGCACCTGTGGCCCTGACTTCTCCCACAACAAGAAGAACTGGGCTGGGATGCCGTGGACACACAGAGGCCTCGATTCTCCACCATGACTTCCAAGTGAATGAGTGAACTCAGGGTCATAAGCTGCCAGCGGGAAGCTTGCATGGCTTAGCAAGTGGGTCCCACGTGCTGGTCTCAGATGGCCTGCCCTGGTCACCAAAGCCCAAGCACTGGGGTGGAAATTGCTAGAAATCAACTGGCCTCCGCTGGGAGCCCCGTTGCTGAGCCAACGTGAATCCCCTTGGCAAGTTCTCCCAGGTCATTCTTGCTTGCTGGAGACTTACAGCCTGCTAAATTCCATTCCCAATTTCAGTCCCTTTCTCCTCATGTGCTCTTCCGCTGCCCCTAACCTCTGTCTCCTCCAAAGGACTTGAAGATAAGTAACCTAGGTGTTATTTTTTAACCTTAACGACTGTGTCTCAAGGCCAGGACTGTGTTTAGCAGCAAAAGGAGACTCCCACCCTTTCTTGAAGGCTCCCTTTGGGATCTGCAACCAGAAGCATCACAATCCACTGTCTGCTGCACACGGCCTGTCCTCTTTCATCACATAGATGATGTGCTTGGTCCTAGAAGGTAAATTGATGACAAACGCACGCAGGTACTGCTTCCTTGCAAGCCTGTCGGGTGTTCCTGGAGGCGCCATGTGGCAGCGGACCCTGTAGCTCCATCTACTGTTCACCAGCTTTCCATTTAAGGAAGAGGCGGACAGTAGGTGCTCACAGTGCACAGGCCTCGGGAAAGTTCTGCTGGCCGAACGCACTCACCTACCATGAGCTGTATCTGATAGAAGATAACCCGTCTGCATAACAGGATTGTGAACTTTCCTGGGCCACTATTTGTAATGAATTTCCCTTTGAGCACATCAGGGAGCATGAAAAATAACCATAGCTGGTGTCATGAAGGTGTCAAAGCAGCTTGCTCAAGAAATACAGGCTGGGCTGGGGAGCTAGCTCATTGGTCTCAGCGCCTGCCTGGCAAGCACAAGGACCTGAGTTCGATCCCCCAACACCACTTACTGCACCAGGCTAGGCACCCCATGCTAACCACCAAAACTGGGTGTGGTGGCGCAAGCCTATACTCCCAGTGCTGGGGAGGCTGAGACAGGAGGGTCACAAGTCTGAGCTCTATAGTGAGACCCTGTACCAAATAATAAATAAATAAAAAGAGTAAAAACAAACACAGGCTGTGGAGTTGCTGCATGAATTTCTTGGGAGACAGTGACTGTGGTTTTCTTTCCCTGACCAGGGATTTCTACTGTTTTTCTATTTTTCTCTTTGTTCTTTCCCCTGCCAGAAAGTAATGCCTGACAATCTCAAAGATGTCAGGAGCTTGGAGGGTCCATCTTCAGTATCCTGGAACTCAGCAGCAAAACGAGGAGGAGACCAGAATCCCTTCCAGCTCCTCTTCTTCCAGCCTCAGGCCTAATTCAGTCCCTTGTTGTTTCTCTTTGACAGTGAAAAATTGTGACCTTTTCAGATTTTGTTCTCATCAGCAGCAAAGGGATGGATCTGCTTAAGTAGAAAATAAAGTTTGCCACAAATACTTCACACCATCCAAGAAAAGTGAAACTTAAAGACCTCCTCCAGTCCACAAAGGCTTTGGCTCTTCTGGTCACCACAGATTCTTCACCCAAGCACACAGAGTGGCAGGACACCCTTATCCAAACAGCTCTTGGTCTCATCCAAGGTTGACCCTGGAAGCCACCTGATACTTACACAAAATCCTGCTTTCCCACGGGGCCTTTTAGGGCTCATGTTTGTGAAGAAAATTAGTCCTTCAAAACCACAGCCAAGAATAGAGGGCCTCTACCTCAATCTGATAAAAGCCATCTATGATAATCCAATGGCTAACATAATTCTAAATGAGGAAAAAGCAGACATCTTTTACTTTGAGATCTGGTACAAGACAAGAATGTTGGGGCCTGGCAGGATGGCTCACTGGTCTAAAGCGCCTGCTTAGGAAAGCTTAGGTGGCTGCAGGGACCTTGGTTTGATCCCCAGCGCCACATGCTGTGCCAGCCCTGCCCTCAGGGCAGGCTGGGAAGGCCATAAAAATAAATAAACAAACAAACAAAAGTTCTGAAACAAGAAAATAAAAGACAACAATGTCCCCCGTTGCCACTCCTATTCAATATAATTGTGGAATCATTAGCTATAGCCATTAGACAAGAGAGAGAAATAAAAGGAATAGCAATAGGTAAAGAAGTTAAATTATCATTATTTGCAGATGACATGATAAGCTACTTGGAAGACCCAAAAAACTCCACCAAGAAGCTACTAGAATTAATACGCAAATCCAGTAGCATAGCAGAGTACAAAGTCAGCACACAAAAGTCAATAGCATTCCTCTACACAGATAACAAACACACTGAGAGAGAAATTAGAGAAATAATACCTTTTACAGTAGCATCAAAAAAAATGAAATACTTAGGAATTAACCTAACTAAAGAAGTAAAAGATTGATTCAATGAAAACTGCAGTACTCTGAAAGAGAGATCCTAGAAGATTTCAGAAAATGGAAAGATATTCCCTGCTCCTGCATAGGTAGAACCAACATTGTGAAGATGGCCACTCTCCCTAAATTGTTATATAGATTTAATGCAATCCCTATCGAAATACCATCAACATACCTCCCAGACCTGGAGAAATCATTCCTAAAATTTACCTGGAACCAGAGAAGACCTAGAATTGCAAAGACAATCCTGGGCAACAAAGATAAAGCAGGAGGCATTACAATTCCTGACCTAAAGTTATACTACAGAGCTACCTTGATAAAATCAGCATGGTATTGGCAAAAAAATAGACTTGAGGATCCAATAGAATATATTAGAAGATGCAGAAGCAAATATAAACACACTCAGCCACCTTATTTTTGACAAAAGAGGCAAACATGTTTACTGGAAGAAAGATAGCCTCTTTAACAAATGGTGCTGGAGAAACTGGTTCTCCACATGTCAAAAACTAAAATTTACCTAGGTCTATCACCATGCACTAAACTAAAGCCAAAATGTATTAAAGATCTAACTATTAAAAGAGAAACACTAAATCTCCTAGTGGAGAGAGTCAGAGGAAATCTTGAAGACATTGGGGTAGGCAAAGAGTTTATAGACAAAAATCAAAATGCTCATGTAACACTTGAAATAATCAACAACTGGGACCTCCTCTGGCTGAGAAGTTTTTTCACATCAAAAGAAATTACCAACAGAGTGAAAAGACAATCCACAAATTTTGATAAGATTTTAACTAACAAGTATTCAGACAATGGTCTTCTATCTAGAATTTATAAAGAACTAAAAACCAAATTTTGTGTCCCAAAATTCAAAGACCCAATTCAGAAATGGGCAGCTGAGGTGAACACGCAATTCTCAGAGAAAGAAATTAAACAAGCCTGTAAATACACGAAGAAATGCTCCACCTCACTAGCCATTCATGAAATGCAACTCAAAGCAACACTTACATACCATCTCACCCTGGAATGAATGGCTACCATAAAGAAATGAACCAACAATAAATGTTGGAGAGGCTGTGGGGTAAAAGGAACCCTTCTCCACTGCTGGTGGGAATGCAGACTAGTATAGCCATTATGGAAAGCAGTGTGGAGACTCCTTAAAAAACTAGAACTGGAAACCCCAATCCAGCTATCCCCCTACTGGGAATTTTCCCAGAAGAACTGAAAACATCATATCATAGTGCTATCTGTGTACCTATGCTCATAGCAGCACAATTTGTGATAGCCAAATCTTGGAAACAAGCAAAATGCCCATCATCTGAAGAATGATTGAAAAAGATGTGATATTTTCGTACAAGGAAATATTACTCAGCTATAAAAAATGATAAACTAAATTTCATATATAAGTGGATGTATCTTGAGCATATATGCACAAGAGAAACAAACCAGACCTAAATATGCAAATATTGTATAGTCTCCCTAGTGTGAGAACTCAAAAGAAGAAAAAATCGATCAATCAATCAATCAATCAATTGTGGGAGGGTACCAGGAGTCAAACTCAGGATCTTGTGTTTTCAGCATTCTCAGCCCATATAAATTTTTTTTAGTAGGGTGACTTAAATACAAAACACATTCAGTGAAAAAATAAATAAATAAATAATTATAAAAACTTTTAAAAAGTGTCTAGGGAGATAGCTCCGTGGCTCAAGTACCTGCCTAGCAAGTGCAAGGTTGTAAGTTCGAACCCCATCCTGCAAAAAAATAAAAAATAAAAAAAATGCATTCAGAAGAGTTAAAAAGTAAGGTTTATTGAAAGTGTTAATGTTTAATTATTTGATCAATCTTGCATATCTATATCTATTGATCAAAACAGACTTGGCGATGAAAATATGTAATGCAGACACTGTTAAATTGTTGTCCTAGTTTTGAAATTTTGTTCTATATGCACCTTTGCTTGTTAGTCTTTTTCTATGTTTGTTTCTGCTATTTTTACTCTTTAAAATAAAATCTAAATATTCAAAAACTGCTATTTTTACTCTTTAAAATAAAATCTAAATATTCAAAAACAAAACAAAACAAAACTGGAATCAATAAAACTTGCAGTCTTATGTTGAGGGGAACTGTCAGAAGCCCCTCCCCGATGTGAGGACATTTTTTTCCCAACCAGGTGCCTCTAAAGGCAAACAAATGTTTTGTGGAAAAGTTCAATGACATTCTAAACTAAAGAGCACAAGGGAGAAAGCTCAGGGCAACGCATTCCGTGCACGGAAGGCCACAGATGTATCGGTCACCAAGAGGCAGAGAGATTAGGACCAGAGAGGAAGGAGCAAGACCCAAGGCCAGGCCCTGGGGCGTGCAGAAGAGACTTTGAAGGGAAAGAGGGAGGCTGCAAAAGCCAGGTAAGCAAGAGAGGAGCCGCTGTGCCTTATGCGAGCATCTTGGATGGGCTGCAGCTGCCATTGGAACCCAGGCAGGGCAGTGCTATGCCAAGCCCGGCACCTGGAACACAGGTG
Organism: Myocastor coypus; assembly: GCA_004027025.1. Classification (NCBI taxonomy): domain Eukaryota; kingdom Metazoa; phylum Chordata; class Mammalia; order Rodentia; family Myocastoridae; genus Myocastor; species Myocastor coypus. The sequence continues at coordinate 178,305 of PVJA010000358.1, read as the reverse complement.
GCAACAAGAGTTGCCTGAATAATTGGATCAGAGCCAGAAGAGAGTAAAAAAGTATCACCTGGCTTTAAATTAACTCAAGTCAACTAGACACAGCTCACCTCAACCCGCTGGCACCCCGTTGGACTCAACACCATGCACTCGACAGTCCTCTTCTGTCCTCTCCCCTCTCTCTTATTTCCCCTCTTGATGTCTTCTCATCTTGAAGAAAAGAGACCACATTGTCTTCAGCCTTTCTTAGACCGGAGCACATGGGGGACACCTCCACTGGGGAGCCATCAGTTCAGGGGAAATCTCTGAGGGCAGCGTGTAGCAGCCGCACTTGGGCGTCTCTCCTCGGGTTGTTCATCGCCACAGACTCAGACAGAAGGAGCACATCCAACTGGCAGCCCCACGGTGCTCCAGGAAAGCCTCTCTCTGGCTCTTGGCACTGCAGGAAAGTGTGGTCCACCCCAGGACACTGAGGAGGAAACATCCCCATGGGTTCCACTGAGCCGCAGGAGGGCACCCGGCGCCAGCTCCCTCAGGAACCCTCTCTGCTCCTGAGAGTCACTGCTGGTGAGGACCAAGCCCTGCCTGGCACCCTCTGGGTTTCTCAGGATTCCCAGAACCCTCACGAGGCCCTTCGTCTTCCAGAGCCTCTTGGGACATTTGCAATGACCTCCTCTTCTTCACTGTCCAAGGCAGAACTGGGATGAGAAGGCAGAACTTAGGTCTCAAGTTGTCCGTGGAGTCCTGGTGCGGAGCACGCACAACGCCTCCTTCGTGCACTAAAGCACGCTGGGTTCTGTCTCCTCCTCCAACACACGAGGGACAGTCGTTCTGGGCAGTCTCGGGTGAAAAGCTGCAGAAGAGGGGCCGACTGAACCTGGCACTGAAGCTGTGTCTACATAGCGACAAGATGCCATTCCGGCGTGGGCTCCTGGATACCACATCATGTGGAGCACGGACCTCCGATCCCAACCTTCCCTAGCGCTCCTCCCAGGATGGGCACTTATATTGTGACTGTTTACAGATGGAGAAACTGAGGCTCAGGGAGGTATGAGTAGGAAATGCCTTCAGTCCTCCTGCTTCCAGATGGGAAGTGGGAGACAAGCTACTTTCTTGGGGTTCCCCCTTCCGCCCACTGAGCCCCTAGAAGCGTCAGGAGCCCTAAAGCAAGGGCTGGTAGAGACTGCAAAAGTCCCACCGTCCTGGGAGAACAGAAAGGAGTATGGCTCAGAAATACCTCACAGCTCCGCAGAGTGGAGGCCAGGCTTCGTCGGGGTTGAGATTTCTTGGAGCCTAAGGATTTGGCCATTTTGGGGGTCACTGGTTGTCAAGCCAAGGAGGACAGGGGCGCCCAGCCACGTGAGGCTGCAATTTTTCAAGCGACCACGTGGGAGCGCTATTGTGCAGCAAGTGAGCGCCGCGGGTGGGGGAGGTGGTGCGGGACAAGAGGCCTGCAGGGCCGAAAGCATCCTTGCTGCCCCTGGGCTCGGCCTGAAAGCCGGGGTCTTGGGGCAAAGTCACGGTGGTTGGAGTGGTCCCTGTGGAGTCTGAATAAGACGAGTGCACGGCAGGGAGAGGGTGGGAGGCTGGGGGACCCACGGGGCGGCCAGGGCCCCGGACCCCCAAAGTGCAGGGGAGGCTACGCGAGGGGTCATGCCACCCCAAGTCCAGCCGTGCCTGGGGTACCCTCCTTCTCTTTGAAGGAACCTCCTGGCCATAGGCCCAGGATGTCCTGGGCCCCCCCAGCAGCCAAGGGCCCTGTCCTGAGGACAGCTGGCCGACCAATGAGCCAAGCCATGACAAAGCAAATTTGCAGCGCAGAAGAGTAGGCCCTGCTGAGGGGACACCCAGGCCCTCACTCAGCCTAGGTAGGGCGTGAGGGTCTGCTGCCCACCCAAGGGTTAAGGCAGACAACAATAAAGCGTGATTTTTCTCCGCCTGAGGGAAAGGACAGGATGAAAGGCGAGAAGATTGATTTTCTTCCCAGAGCTCAGGCCGGCTCTCTTGCAGGGCACGTGTTGTGTTTTTCTGTGTGCAGGGGTGACAGGAGCACATCCTGTGACCTGGGGGAGGTGTGGGGGCCCTGGATGGGGGTTGGAGTGCACGAGAGAGAGAGAGAGAGAGAGAGAGAGAGAGAGAGAGAGAGAGAGAGAGTTTTCTACATACGCACACACACATACACACACAATTTTCGGCAGCTGTGCAACAGGGTTGGTTTCCAAGGTGGTCCACACGTGTGAGAGGGTGGGCGTGCAGGGGTCGTTACTGCACTGAGGGAGTACACAAAAGCTCCGTGTGGGTGACAGACAGACACAGAGACACAGAGAGACAAACACAGAGACAGACACAGAAACAGAGACAGAGACAGAGGCACAGATGAAAAGGACAGAAAGAAAACATTATTTTCCTCTGGAAAAAAAAAAAAAGCAGGAACTGCATGTACTTTCTTTATTCTTTTTTGTTTGTTTGTTTGTTTTGTTTTAAGAGAATACAAAATGGTAAAAGAAAAAGAAAACATTAGAAATGATACCGAATTTGACTGAACAAAATAATAGAAATTTCCCCATGGTTCATGTATTATACAATATGATCTTCAAATTAGTTGTTTAGATTAGCAGACATAAATATGCAAACTTGGCAGAAGAAAAAGAAAACAGTGCAGCAGAAGCTGCTCCCTCCATTGAGCAGGAGACCCCAGCGCCCCGGTGCCCAAGCCCTCCTGCCGGTGGACAGGGATCTAGCCCGCCCCTCCTTCCTGTTGGTCTTTTCCTCGTCCCAGCTTTTTCCTCCCACTGAGCAGTTTCTTTCCCTTTTATAGTATTTATTGTACCTTTCAGGTTTTATTTACTACTTCCGGTTATTTTATTTTGTTTTATTTTATAGATTAAAAACAAATGGCAGAAACAAAAACTAGCAAAACAATACAATGTTTGCACATGTGGGTCTGATTTATTTCACTTACAAGTATGGTCTCTGGTTGCATCCATTTACCTAGAAAAGCCTCGAGTTGATCTTTTTTTAATAGCTGAATAATACTCTATTATATTAAAATACCACATCTTTTTTATCTTCTCCTTTTGGAACTATGTATTCTTAAAATCTTTTTATCTTTTTAGGAGAAATTAATTTTTATTGATTTTTAAAGAGAATAAAAAATAGCAAAACAAGACTCACTAAACGAGGTGGTAGGAAGTCAACAGTGGCTGTTCTACTGCATATTGTTGCCTTCAGATTAGTTAGTTGTTCAGATTACTGAATATAAGCATGCATGCAAAATTGGTCAAAAGATTAAAAAGAAAAAAATGTAAGGATTCACCATCGCTTTTTATACTTTTAAAATGGAGACGAAGCCTTTTTCTGTCTGCAGGGAGACAGCTCAAGGAAGGTTTCTGGCCGGCCTCTGGCCATAGGGGAGGACAGGCCTTCTGCCCGTCGGTGCCTGCACACCTGTGTGCCGTGCCCAGGAGCAGGGAGGGTGGCTCCCCGCTGAGGAAGCACTTTGCAGGGACACCGCCGAGCCGGAGCAGAACGGTGTCTGTCTGCAGACTCACGGCTTTCTGTGAGCTGAGAATCACAGCCTCGCTGCTTCGGGCAGAGCCCATGGAGAGCCAGAGCTGTTCTGCCAGAGCGTGTGTGTGCGCACACGTGTGTGTGTGTGTGTGTGTGTGTGTGTGTTTTGTGTGTATGTATGCGCACTCACACACACCTGACGTGCATACTGTCCTGCTGGGGAAAGATGTGTGCAGTTTTCTTCCCGGGTGAAGAGACAGCCTAATTGAAGTGCCTCTGCATCTGAACACACACGCACGTACACACGCGCGCACACACACAAGCCTTTCCAAGTCGTGAAAGAGACTGAAACTAGATTTTGCTCCCCATAAGGGGAGGGTGCTCTTCTCCCCACTCACTTTTAAAAGGATTTTTTTGGGGAAAATGGAGAGTATTTTTCTGGCCTGAGATAAGCATAAATGTTCTACAAACTGAGAAACTGTTTGCATGTTTGTTTATGTTATACAAACACAAGCCACACTTCTGCCTTTGTGTGTGTGTACGTGTGCACATGTGTAGTTGTGCTTTTTCTTGAAAAGAAGAAACATTTAGTTTTTGCTTATAGGGATTCAGTTCAACACTAATTTTTTCCCTTATCACCACAAACACAAAAACACAATTCTCTTTGGCTGCATGTATGTGTGTGTGTGTGTGTGTGTGTGTGTGTGTGTGTGTGTGTGTGTGCTGAGGTTTTTTTTTCTTTTCTTGAAAAACATTTTTCTGCTTGTAGGGAGTCAGCTCAATATTAAGGTCTTTTTTTTCTGCTTGTTAACACAAATACACAATTCTCTTCTGCTCTGTGTGTGTGTGTGTGTGTGTGTGTGTGTGTGTGTGTATGGATGCATGTGCATATGTGCATATGTGTGTGTGTGTGTCTGCCCAGTGGCAAATCCTTAAAAATACACGTTTAGGAAAGATAAAGAGTGCAGAAAATATTTCTAGCCAGGAACACATTTTTCCTGAGCTGAGAGCCAACTGCAACTTGCTGAGATTGGGGCTCACGGTACGGAACGAGGGGCGCTGCCCTTCCACATGAGCGACAGAGATGGAGACAAGGACAGTGACGGCTTTATGGGAAAGGCTCAGAATTTTTGGTTGACAAAATACTAAAAAGGAGCAGTTTCTCTCTCACACACACACCCGTGCACACATGCACACACACACAGTTTTCAGGCATGAAGTTTGGGGAGGGGGTAGGGTGTCTCCTCGACACGTGTCCTTCCTGGGTGGGGCGCCCTACCCAGCGGCAAAGCATTTGGGTGACTCCGTTTGGGAAGAGGAGATTATTTCCTACGGATGAACACAGACAGATTTTTACGAGCTGACAATAAAGAGACTCTCCTTGATTTCTCAAGTGGTCATGCTTAATGGACAGGGGGACATTTCTGCATGTGTGCGTTTGTGTGCAAAGAGAGAGACAGCGGGCTGTGTGATCACGCGTGGCACTCCTGGCGGGAGGCCGCATGTGTTCGCCCTACTGCCGAGCATGCCGGGCCAAGAAGTTTGTTCCCCTGGCGACAGTTTCTGACATTTCCCAGGTGCTAAGTACATTTTCTAATAGAGAATCAGACACTTCCTGAAAGCCAGGAGAGGGAAGGACGTTAGCGTTCAGGGGTGCCAACTTACTACGGAAGGAGGGGAGAGGTTGGTGCCAGCCGGTGTGAGGCAGGCCATTGTTTGACCTATCGAAAGGCATGCTTCCGGTTTACAAGAGGAAACATGATACATAGATATTATTTTTCACATGCACATGAGTGGACGCACACACATGCACACACACACACTCACACATACACATGCACAGCTCAGCAGGGAAAGGGGAACAAAATGCAGGCTTTCTGCCCGTGGAGGAAGGAACAGGTGTTCGGGTGGCCGTCTCCATGGGAGAGGCCACTTTCTGGTTATGAATACACACAAAATTTTCCATGAGCTGGGACTACGTTCTGGGTGGCAAAGCATGGAGGGGTGTGTGTGTGTGTGTGTGTGTGTGTATATTTGTGTGCATGCACACGTGTGCTGTCCTCACAAGCCTGAACCTCACAGGTGCCGGTGAGAGGGAGAGAAGCTGGCACAGGCAAGGAGCTGCTAAGCCGCTGGCACAGGGCCGTGCCCCATGAGCCAGGACCGGGCCGCAGCTGGAGGTGGGAGGGGCAGCTGTGGGCGGAGGGCGCGTTGCGTCTGAGAGCCAGGCACATGTGTGCGAGGTGCAAAGGTATTGTGTTTTCTCTTCCTGGCTAGAAAACAATAGGCCTCTTTGAGCTCGCGGGGAGCCAGGCTCCAGCCAGACACGTGGGTTCTCCTCCACACGCACACACACAGGCACAGCTCTTCTTCTGTGAAGAGGCTGAGGGTGTGCTAGTGAGTTCCCAGCGTGCCTTTTATCCAGGGTGGGGCTGGTTTGGCCTCCTGGGGAGCTTCAGGGCAGCCATTCTGAGCGTGACCAAGTCTTTCTATTGGTGACCCATGCAGCTGGGGCCCAGGTCGGAAACGGGGGGCAGTGTGGCCAGGGGCACGTGGGGGTGGCCTACTGTCCTACACAAGTGTGTCCAGGGGGTGTGAGAGTGAGTCCGGAATAGCCTCTCAGGATGGAAGAAGCGCTCACTCTCTAAGCACCAGAGGACACAGGCCACCAGGGGCTGCATCTGGCTCCTTACTGTAGCACAGGGCGTGCACACCCACTCACGCATGCATACGTGGTTCCCCAAGTGTGGAAAGGAGGTGACAGTCGGCTCCCAACAGCATGGATCTTCGTCTTCTGCATAAAGAACTTTGGAGAGCCTCTTCCAGTGAAAGCGAAGGCCTCTCTGGGAACAGCGACACTCGCCATCCCTGAGCCAGCAGGGGCTTCACGAGGGCGGAGGCGTTTTCTCCTGAGGTCTCCACACGTGTCCATGTGTGTCCAGCACACCAGCACACCTGAGGCCCTCCTGCCCTCAGGCCAGCAGCCAGCTGGTGGTTGTGGCTCTGCTGCTGTGGGCACCTGGGGCCAGCTGCCCAGGGCCACGGGGGCCACATTAGGGAGCGCAAGGTGACCTGGGCCTTCCTGAGGACCATCAGGACACAGGGCACAGGTTTTGCAGACTGAAGGAGGGCCCTGTTCCCAGATGCCAGTGTGTGTATGTGTGTGTGTGTGTGTATGCACACACATGTGTATAAGAGTGACACACACAGTGAGCCCTTCTGCTTTCAGAGAGAGCTTGACAGGCACAGTCCAGTAAGCGCATCATTCCCACACATGCCTGATTGCTCACACCTGCTCACCTCCCCTCGGGCTTCCTGTTCCATGTGGATGGACACAGGACAGTTTCCCAAAGAAGGCAGAGCAAGCATCACAGAAAGACGCCTTGTGTACACACACACCCACACACCCACACACATGCATGCACACACATGCACACACACATTTTCTTTTTGCAAGATGGAATTTATATATGTATTTTTCTTTCTGGCACAGATTTTCTCAAAGGAGCTGCTATTTCTGCCCAGTGAGGAGGACTTTCAAGAAAAACTAAGAGGGAATACTTTTTATCTAACACACACAGACACACACACACACACACGTGCACACACACATGTTTTCTGCATGCTGAGAAATAGGACTGTTTATTTCTTGGGTGCTGAATTCCTAAGGAAAACAAATAATTTCTATACAATTTTAACAACCAATGGAAATTTCTGACAGGCCAGAGGCAGGCAGACAGACAGACAGACAGACAGAGACCAGGAGACAGAGGAGAGACAGAGATCTTTAAGAAGACAGAGAGACTGAGGGAAGGACAGATAGGTGCCGGAGATACTTTGGGCACAAGAGGCAGCGCTGGGGACACCTTCCTGGGCACACACAGGACAGCATGGCACATAGGGCTCTGTACTACAGAGGAGAGGGACCCCGGGGGCGCTCTCCTTCTGGGAGGCCAGGAACCAGACATCTCTCCCCGCTGCTGCAGCAGCAGCGCACGTGAAAAGCAGGAGACACTTAAGCCGGAGAAGCAAGGCCGTTGTGTGCCAGCGGCACTAATGGAGAGGCTGCCGCCCACGTGCGTGGGAGCAGGGTCAGAGGCCCGGCTCTTTGTCCAGAAAAGATGCATCTCTCGCTCTGCACCAGGGACAGCCTGGGCCTGCAGACACGTGTCCCAACACGCAGCACACATGCAGGGCCCTGGGGCCTGGAGCTCCCCATGTGGCCCTCCTCGAGGGAGTGGGAGGAGGAGGTACTTGGGGCCTGCGAAGACCCTCGATGTTTCTCCCATTGCCTGTTTCAGGGTCCCTTTCTCCTCGTCTTTATCTCCCACACACTCATCCCCTGCTGTCCAAGGTGAGACATGGCGAGGCCTGTGTGTCCTTCAGCTTTGTTTGTTCTTTGTTAAACAAAAAGACAATGGTTCTACCTACAGATAGAGCTGAAAAGATATCTACCTGTGTGCATGTGTGTGGATGTGAGTGTGTGTGAGAGAGAGACCAAGACAGAGCCAGAGAGAGACAGGCAGAGAGAGTAGAGAGACAGAGAGAGAAAAAGGGAGAGAGAGAAGAGACAAGGTAGGCAAGGGAAGACAGAGACAGACACAGAGGGAGAGACAGAGAGACAGAGCCAGAGACAGCAAGAGCGACAGAGAGGAGACTGCAAGAGGGAGCCGAGCCTTGTGCCAACAGGGAGCGGACTTCTCCCCGGGGGCCCAGGCCTGGCCAGCACCCTGCCCGGCTCCGACTCCCCCCGCAACACCTGACACGCGCCCCCTGATGAGCTCTTCACATCTCCCTTGCACTGGTTAGAAACAGACTCAGACCCCTTATTCTACCCCCCATCCTCTCTTGGAGACACTGAGCCTCAGGTGCCCCCCCCCACCCCCGCACACACACCTGGGGGTCACTTCCCTGTGACCAGAGGGTGTGGCATTCTTGAGGCCCAGGCAGAAGACCCCGGTGCAGGCATCCCCAGGGAGCAGAGTCGGAAGGACCCTAAAGAACAGCGGTCGCCATCTCCTCCCTCCTGGGGCTGCGGTAGTGGGTGCTCTGCTCTGAAGCCATGACAGCTACTGAAAGAATCAATGATTGCAGCGTGTTTTTTCCCAGAGAACTAAGTCTCAACGGGGCCTCTTAGGAGTTTTAAAAGAACATAGATCGCTTCCCACTGCTGATAGGCCGTGGGGTTCAGAAGCAGTCAGAGGTCATCTGCAGATGCACGGGCCTCTGCAGGCTTCTGAGAAGAGAGCGCAGGTGCCGCAGGAGAAGCAGGAGAGTGAGCTGCACAGGCAGGGCGGGCTCTGTCCCCAGAGCTCCTAGGTACCCCTGCACGTGCCTGGGGCCACATCCCCACCTGTGACTTTGCTGCACACAAACATCCCCAGGTGACCCAGGTTCACACTGAGACTTGGGAGAGATGAGAGCTTACAACCCGCACTGGGTCCCATTGAGCCCTACATCCTCTGCGACCCACAAAGCTTGTGTGATTTGGGTGTCGGATGCCTCAGGGTGAAGCAGGTGCTTCGCAATACCCAGCCCCGTGCCCCCAGGATGTTCCCCTGACATGCCAACCCAACACACCAAACGTGGGCGGCCTCGTAGTAGCCATCTGCACACCCCCATGCCCTGGGCCAGAGCACAGGGGTGAGGCCCAGCACCCAGGGTGTCTGTGAATTTATTGTCGTTAAAGGGGAAGCAGAAGGCTCAGTTCAATTTGGATTTCAAGTGAGCCATGAATGCTCTTAGTATAACTTGCATAATATGTGAGCTGTACACCTACTGCAGATTACTCCTGTTTTCCAGAAATTATAATTTAATCATGTGCCTTACTTCTGATCTGTCACCCTTCCCCTGCCTGACCCTCCATCCCACCTGAAAACAAGGACGAGACTCAGGCTTTCTCGCCTGGTGGGCCAGTACCTTTCTTTCCCCCTCCATTTCTCACTGCCTTTCCTTTCTTCACCCCGCTTTCCTACCTGCATCCTTATTTGCTCATTACCACCCCACAGTTCTCCTTGGCCATGGGATAGGACAAGACTTGAGGCCCCCCTAGGGGACAGAGTCCTGGTCTCTCCCTTGATCGCTGCCTAGGCCTGGGGCTCGGCTTCCCGCGGTTTGTCAGACACTCACTGTCCCGCTGCCAAGGTGCTAACAAGGTGCTGGCATGCACACGGCTAGCGAGAAGGAAGTCCTACTAGTGGGTGGCCTGGAGGGTGATTTCCTGGATGAATGGGTGTTGGGGTGCAAAGGAGGAGCATAGCAACTGGACCCCAGAAAGCTGTGGGACACAGCGGAAGCAGTGAGAACTATAGGCAAACGAGACGAGTTTTTCTGGGCTGTCCAAAAGAGAGGTCTATATTTCCACTCTTCACGTCTCCGTGTTCTTGGTAGCCTTACATCAGGAGATGCTGATCATGGGTCCGGAATGACAGCCCCCAGGCCCAGAGGCCCCCTGACTCTGCTCGTCACGGGCTCCGTGGGGCAGAACAGCTGAGCTACGTACGGGCAGGTGTCCAGCATGCACCGAGGCAGAGACCCTAATGGACTTCAACGCTTGGACAGGAACTCAGAATTACGGTCGTTTACGTGGCTTCTTTGTAATCACTGCAATAAATAATTTTGGGTTAATTAGGATGCATAAAATTAGACATCATGTATTAACAAAAAAATAGTTTGCACTAAAAATTGGTGTGTCTTGCTGTTGAGCATTCTCCATAGTCCCTGGAAACCCTAATGAATCAACAACAACCGTACAAACACCGGAAGGATCCTAAAACCCAGTACTTGGCATTTTCAGGCCTAAGTGTGTCTGTATTTAGAACCTGAGGAATTGACTACTTCTCACAGATATATTCCAGATGTTACTGGCTTTTGAGCTGTGAGCCTGATACAAGATCCTGATTCTTCAATTTATTGGGCATGAGAAGTTGCCACCTACTTGGCCCAGCCCCTGGCTCTTTGGCAACATCTCACAGTATTTTCTGTGCCTCTTAGGCAATCTCAGCCTTGGCACACTAGAAAGGACAATTGATTAGAACAATCCTGTTACCCTGGCTAAAGCAATATTACCAGCCATAACAGCAGCATCAAACACAGCCCAATAATCACAAACTGTGGTGCTGATTAGTTTGCCACTTTTAACTGAATGACCTAGATTTGCATTATATAACAAAATCTAGAAAATTGCATATAGTGGGCCTGGGGAGATAGCTCCATGGCACAAGTGCCTGCCTGGCAAGTGCAAGGTCATGAGTTTGAACCCCAGTCCCGCAAAAATAAATAAATAAATAAATAAATAAATAAAATAAAATAAAAAATAAATAAATAAATAAAAATTAAAAAATTTATATACAGTAAATAAGAGCATAATATGGCAATTTTCTCCCTGAGGGAGAATACGTACAAGGAGTTAAGGAGAAACATAGAGAAATAAATGGATAGGTTAGAAGCAAGGCTGGAGGAGAAGGGAAGATTAATTACAATTTGGGAAACTGGAAAAGGAGACAGGAAGGAAAGAGAGAAGGAAGAAATAAAAGGCAAGAGCCCACCAAATAGCTCAGCAGATTAAAGCGCCTGCAACAGGCGCATCAGCCGCCATTCAATCCCAGAACCCCCGCGCTGGCCCCGCCCCCTGGGTGCGCTGAGACAGGAATTGAGACCGGGAGTGGTGGCACACACCTGTTATCCTGGCTCTTGGGAGGCTGTAAGCTGGTAGATCACTATGCATCTGATCTGTAGTGAGACCCTGAACACCAGGTAGACCCTTCCCTATAAAGAAAAGAAAGGACAAGAACAGAACAGAACAAAAGAAACTGACAACAAAGTATGTTTACACCCATACAAAAGCAAGAACAAACAATAAAGAATAGCTGGGTGTGGTGGCATGCGCCTGTAATCCCAGCAATTGGGAGGCTGAGGCAGGAGGATTGATGTGAGTTTGAGACCAGCCTGGGCTACAAATGTGATCTCAAGGCCAGCCTGAACTACATAGAGAGACCCTGTCTCAAAAAGACCAAAATAAAAAAGAAAAAGAAAGAAAGAAAGAAAAGAAAAGAAAAAAGAAAAAACAAATATATATATATATATATATATATATATATATATATATACACTTTTTTCTTTTCAAATGTATGGTTCTATTTTTAAATCATGTTTCAATGCACGGTTGTATTATACATTTTTATTTAACCTCTATTAATAAGGAATTGTTATTTGTATATTTGTTTATTTTGGTATTATAAACAGTACTGCAGCATCCTTGGGTATTTATCTTTGTGAAACTGTAGATCAAAGCCCATTTGGCCTATACATATGTGCTTACATATTACATAATTGCACTATGTATAACTGTGGCTTCTACTTCCACTAAATACCATTTCATATTACGTTAACATTGTCAGTTCATCTTAGGGCCACATGTTGTAGCCACCATACTACAAAGCCACATAAATTTAGCTAATCAAGTCATTGGAATTGACACTAATCTTGCAAATCGTACATAACTGACAGCTATTACTATTTTTAAATTTTTTTTTTTTTATTTATTTGGTACAGAGTCTCACTACACAGCTTGGACCTGGAGTGATTATCCTGTCTCAGCCTCCCCAGTGCTGAGATTACAGGTGTGTGTCACCACATCTGGACTCAGTGGCCAGCCCAGTGCATCCAGGGGGTGGGCCGGGTGTAGCACACTGTGCCAGACATTTAACCACAGTCCTTGCACTTGCCTAAGCAGGTGTCTAGTCCACCGAGCTATCTCTGCAGCCCAATTATTACTATTTTTAACTAAAAACAGTACTGTTTATATTTAACCATATCCTGAGTGTGACTCAATGTGATTGATAATCAAGCGTGTATTAAAAAATATCTCTTGTGAGAGACCAAGAAAATATAGAAGTGATTGTAAGAACTGCATTATGTTTGAAAAGATAAGAAAACATTAAAAAGATGGACGTAGAAAAGAAAAGAAATAGAGAAAAATAAAACAAATGCAAGACAAGAAAGAAAAAGAGAGAAGCAAATAAGGAAAACAGTGTCCACCTGTAGGCATGGCTCTGCGGTCTGGTAGCCCGCGCGGGCCTAGGCCAGAACTGCGTTGACGGATGCTGGCGAGCACCAGCCATAGCTTGAGAGTCGGTGGCGGGTCAGCCCAGCGAGCCTGCCTCTTCACGTCCGCTCAAGTTCAGGCCGCGCTCCACCTGGGAGGCTGGACCTTGCACTCTTCCGCCGGCACTGCCCCTTTTGCGTTCTGCTCGCTTGAGATAGGCCCCCTTCTGGCGTGACCTGCGCTCCCCCGCCTTCCGTGGACTTGAGCCCTGCTGCCCCCCACCCCCACCATGGCCCTGGGAGCCGCTAGATGGATCCAGCCCGCAGCTGCCTCGAGTTCTAATCTCAGGTGGCCCCTCTCCGAGGTGGCCACCACCCGCTCGATCCCTCCTGGGGGACGTCTGGACCGGAATCACTCCCCAGCCACTGCAGGTTGTGGTGTCCCCGGCTCCACCCCACCGGCGCGCTTTACCCTGGAGGCCTCTGAGGCTGCCAGGGGTCCCTGTGCTTCTGCAGGCTTCAACTGCCGCTCGCGCAAGGAGTCCATCAGGACGGAAGTGCTGCCTGCCACCTCCTTCTTCCTCGACGTGCCTCTCCTCCCCTTCCCTGTGCACTTTACCTCTTGCTTCCGATCCTGCCTGGTCCCCAGCACCAACCTCCCTCCCTCCTTCTTCCTCACATTGCGATATTCTCACACCTGGACAACGAATCTTGGATCCTTTCTTTGTGGCTAACCACTGCCCCATCTTCCTAAAAGTCACGTATAAAATTGGGAGGGGGGCAATATTTTAGATCTAAAGTAGAAGAAGGCTCAGCCTGCCCTGCTCACTCTCCCTAGGCCTCACGGAGCTTCCTGGCCACAGGAGGCACGCGCGGTTCGCGTTGCTGTGCTTGGCAGAGGTCGGCAGCTCCAGTACGTGTGGGAGGGCCGTCCATCCCGTGGCTGAGCCGGACCCTCCGGGAGCTGAGCAGAGGCACTGCTGGAAGCCCTCGGCCTCAGCACGGAACCATGAAGGGCTTCTGGGAGGAGGGAGCCTAGGGCTGGACCCTGGGCAAGGAGCCCTGCAGCTAGGAGAGCGAGCGCATGCCCAGAATGATGGCAGTGTCCTGGGAAAGAAGCCTGGGCACCGGGCGATTTGGTGGTCCTGGAAGTGTCAGGGAATGCTGAACAGCAAAATGACCGCAGATCTTCTCCTCAGAAAACCACTGTGCCTTTCCATCTCTCTCCTCATGCGGGGGACAGTGACAGCACTGGTCACAAGCTGGCCTCACCAAGGGAGAGGGAAATTCCAGCTTGCCAGGAGCCTGGGGGACTTCTGCAGACAGAGGACAGACAAACTCCCATAGGCAGGCACACTAACACATGGCAGGGCCTGCAGAGCAGAGGACACTGGGAAAGTGTCTCGGCCAGCGCCTGGTCCCTGCACCCTGGGCCCCTCCTGGAGGCTGGGCCTGCGGCCCTCGAACCAATGCCCTGTGTGGGCTCTGCTTACTGAAGGAGTGGCTTCTGAGAAAGGCCCTGGCCTCACCCCCAGCCTTCCTGTGCCAGAGTCTTCAACGCCAAGTCCACAGAACATTTAGTAATTAATTTTGGTTCCCCAAATGCCAGTCAATAAATCATGGCGACAGCTTCCCAGAACAGTGTGTTTCTTGCCTGTGGGACAGCAGCACAACTCAAGGTTTGCAAGCATGGCGCCACCACCCACGCCTCCCCTGCCCTCCTCCACACTTGCACATGTACCTATACAACTATTATTTTCTTCCCAGGAATAAATTATTTACTATAGAAAAGGTTGCAAGCCTAATGCCATAATTATGGGCTGTGTCCCACCCTCCCAGCACCTTCTGCCTAGAACAGGCCGTCCCCTGAAGCAACAAGGGACTGTCACTGCCCTTTATGATGAGTAAGATCATCATTCCTGGGGAGCTGAGGGTCCCAGGCCACCAGAACTGGGGTGGAGCAGCGATGAGGCCCCAGACCACTTTTCCTCCAAAGGCGAACAAAGGTCCTTGGCCTGGGCAGTGAGATAGGGAAACTCCTATTCCCCGCTAGATATTTCCAGCCCTCATCCTATTCTGAGGCCTCTGTTCTTCTGCAGGCACAAGTACCAGCCCCCTTGTCACCAGTGTAGGGTTCCCTCTCTCAGGCTCTTTCCTCTCCACCCGATGTCCAGGGCCCATGCTACAGTGAGCCCCTCTTCTGAGTTCTGACCAGTTGCCCTCCTAGGAATATTTTTCTCCCATGGGACACTGACCTCAGCTGAAAGGCGACAGCTTGGCCATCCCCAGTTCCCTCATCCAAGTAAAAATAGCCCTCACAGACCATCATCCAGAAGTGATGACAGGAACGTATGGGAGAGAGACTCCCTCAGGGCCACATGGACATAGCGCTGTGGCCAGGGTACAGAACATGCTCCTTGTATGTTCCCTAACTCCCAGAGCAGCCCTGAGGAGCATGGGAGCCCAGATGACCCCCCCCGCCTCATTTGTACAAGGGTTGCCTAGAGCTCAGGAATGTGTCAAGGCTGGTCAGAGACCACCTTGTAAGAGGTAGTGGGGCCAGGAACTTACCCACAGCGCCCCCTCTAGAGTATAAGAGGACCTCCTCCATTACCCAAAGTGCTTTCTATAAGCCCAGCAGGGGTGTGTGTGTGTGCAAATCCAGGTGCCTGCCTGGAGTCCTAGCACTTGGGAGACTTAAGGAACACTGTAAGTTCGAGGCCAACGTGGGCTACACAGGAAGTTCTAGGCCAGCCTGTACTATGGAGGGAAACCCTTCTCAAAAGAAGAAATGAAAAAAAAAAAAAAAAAAAAAAAAAAAAAAAAAAAAAAAAAAAAAAACAGACAAGTGCATGTTTCCTGGCAGTGCAAGTGTGTCCCTACAGCTCCCCTTGTCTGTTGGAGCTTCCTGGCCCCAGGAACAGAGACTCTTGAGAGATGACAAGAAGTCCACAGAGGCTGAGGCAAAGGGATGAGCTGACTGCAGCTTCACTGACTGGCATCAAAGCTGTGGCAAGGAGGAAGCAGAGCCTGGCATCCTGCACTGCGGCATCCACAGGCCTGGGACCCGTGGGTCCCAGGTACTGGGCCTGCTCTCTGAAGCATGCTCTTCAGCCCTGAAGATCTCAGCTCCTCAAGCGGTGACCAAGCCTCGCGTTTATAGTTTGTCCTTTCCTTATCCCACCCATTCCCCTGCTTGCTAGAATTTTCTTTCAGGGATGCTGTAGGTGCACTTACTTCAGCAAGCTGGGCCTGTTCCTACGCAACAATATTCATGAAATCCCGGAACAGATGACCGTCAAGCGTTTTCTAATATCCATCGAGGTTAGATCCACAAATCCATCCATATGCAATCGGAAGCACGCCTGTGTCTCAGTCGGCTTTCTATCCTGGGGACACAGCCCCTGGCACACACGGCTGAAGGAGGCAGGGTGGGCCCATCATTGCAGAAGCCACGGTCTGTGGCTCGCTGGTTCTAAGGTGGAAGCCTCGTGGCCCCATGGCGTGGCCCAGTAGGACTGCTGACTGCCTGGTAGGTGGGAGACAGAAAAGGCAGGAAGAGCCAGAGAATGTGAAGGAAATGCCCACATTCAAAGTGTGCCCCTGGTGAGCCATTGTTTCCAAGAAGGCTCTACCACCTGGGAGCCTGAACAGCTGCAGGGCAGCCATCAGGGTGATTAGAGCTCTCCCGGTCTGCTCACCTGCTCTACCTCAGAACCTGCGCACCTTTGGAGGAGGGGGCATCTGTGATCCAAGTTGTAGCACAAAGTTTATCAAAAGCCTCTGACCAGAGGTATGTCTTCCTGACCAAGCTGCAGAAGGGGCATAGCACAGGGCAGGCACACGGCACACACTTTACGATGGTGGTGTCTTCCTGGTGTTGTGAGAGGGACAGAGCAGGCCGCTCCACTGTCCCTCTGTGGCATGCCCCTCCCTGCTGTCTTGCCTGCTGGCTGGCTCATGGGGCTCTCTTCTTGGCTTCCTGGGGTCCCCTAGGTGTTTGCCGTCATCCTGTTTCACCTCCTTCCCTGTCATGGGTTAGCTCTCGGCCTCCTCTCCTACAGGACCTCAGAACACAGACTGGCAGGATCTCACATGCCTCCACCCCCTAACCATCTCCTCGCTGAGTCCGTGAGATCATCTATTCATTTTTTAATCTTTTATTTGGTAAAGGATCTCACGGTGCAACCCCGACTTATATAGTGACCCTCCTGTCTCCACCTTCCTAGACCCGGGATTACACGCATGTGCTACTATGTCCAGCTTCGGTAGCCCGCGTGGCATGCCCAGGATTCCTGGGCCAGGACTGCCTGCAGTACCCAGCACAGAACCCAGGTCCTTGTGCTCACCAGGCAGGTGCTTAAACCATCAGGCTATGTCCCTAGCCCCTCTGAGGTTGCTTTCGCCAGCCCAGGTCCAAGGCCTGCTCTCAACCCTCTCTTTATATGAGACTCTTCCCTCTATACTAATCGGAGCACAGAATAAAACTCCTGGGATAGGGCATGGAGGAGTTGGCCTGAGGGGACATAGCTAGAGCCTTCCCTAGTGCCCTCAGAGCCCGCTGAGGATGAAACAAGTGCTAGTTCCAGAAGTTCTGGCTCTCGCATCAGGGTGGAGGCTGTGCATGATGCCCTTGTCCTGAGCTCCAAGAGCAACCAGAAGCCGCGTAGTCCATGCACTGTGCTCCGTGGCCCAGCTCACTTCTGCCCTCCAAGAACGGAGGCTCCAAGCCGCTCGAAGAGAGATGCTGAAATTGGCTGGGTAGCATAGTCAGGAAGAGAGGAGATAGGACCCAACTACCAGGGAAATGCAGGCCACCGAAAAGCCTTTTAAGTAAACGCCTGAGAGCACAGCTCCCCACCCTGCAAGAGCCTGTCTGCTTGGGCTTTGCCCCGTTCTTCCTTGGCACTTGTGAGGAGCTGTGCTTTGTGTTTGTGTGGTGAGCTGCACAGGCATCTAGTGGGCCTCTGTCTAAAGAGATGTCACGTCTGCCTTCCAGCCTGGCACTTGGAGAACAGCGCCCCAGGGGTTGCGGGTGCTTAATAAATATTAGAAGAAAAGCAGACCCCAAGAGGGAGGCGGTAGAGGAGATTCAGAGGGTCCTGAGCCAGGCGAGCTCCAGGCTGTAGGGCTGCTGGTCTTACATCTCCCTCATGAGGGGTATACAGGCCTTCGGGAATTCTGCAAGGTGCCCGCTGCATTGCCGAGGTCAGATTAGATTGTTCGAGTAGCTTCCGTGTGCTCAGAACTCTGCAAAATAAGCAGGCAGCTGTCTGTGCTAGCAATGGGCGTTACTAAGAGGACCTGGAGTCACGGAGAAAAGACTAAAGAGCTAAATGATGGCCGAAAAGAACAAGAAGTATCCCCAAGCACACCCAGGGCACACAACTGAGGGATCCGCTTTGCCTGGAAAGCTCTTACCCAGAACACTCCAACTTCTGAAAAATGCCAGGCCTGCGGCCCTGTTGCCAGGCCCTGCGGAAGTTTTTGCTGAGTTCTGATAATTCTGTAGCCACGTGCTCTTGGGCTACGGATGACAGTCAGCAGTTTGCTTTGCCATTTTTTTTTCAATAATGCTAATATTGGTAATGCGTCAAGGTGGGGCTGACACCCTGTCCGCCCTGACACCTGTAGTGAGCCAGATCGTGGAAGGAGATAACGCGCAGACTACAGGGTGGAGCCCTCATGGTATGAGCGGCAGTGGCAGGCTGGACACGTGGCTGAGTGTGGGCCCACCATACACCAACCAAGACCAGCGGGGCTGCTGCTGCGCCGGCTCCTGATCCTCATCTCGGGGCCTAACTTTCCCAACAAGGAGTCGTCGGACACACCAAGCCCCTAGCGTGGAGAGGATGTTCCACGCCAGACTATTGCCACTAGTTCCAGAGACATCAGGAAGCTCTCCATGGGACCTAAGTTAAGCTCCTCCTCCCAAAGCTCAGATTCATTTCCTTCTGGGAAGGCAGCAAGCCTCTCGGAATGGCCATCTAGGGGATAATCAGGCATTTATCGATACTTAGGATCACCCCATCCAAACCCTTCTTCCAGAAGGAAATTGTGCCCTGTGGTCCATGCCTACAGCAAGGTTGCATGGGAAGGGAGAGGTAAGGCTGGTCTTAAGAGCCCAGGAGCCCTGTGGTCCCGCATGGGCTCCATCCCGCCCTCCCACCCTCCCCATTACCCTCTGCAAAGAGCCCTGAGGGCCAGGATAGCCCAAGGCCAAGGCCGCAGAGGGCTGTGCTAGTAGGGAAGGAACTTAGCAGCAGCTTTGAAGTTATAGGAAAAGCTGCCCAGCCTCACCTACAGCAAGAATGACGTGAATGAGGTATCACATGCGCCAGTGTGGCACTGGTCCTGTTGGCAGATCACAGCATCTGACAACACCTACGGTCGCTCTGTCTGGAGAACACCACCGCCCTGAACATGGCAGTGGGAAAGGACAGCGGCCCCAGGGCTTGCCAGCCAGTGTTACTCCTATCTAAACAGATATCTGTCCTGTAGACTTTCTCACACTTGACCCCCAAGCTCAAGAAAACTCCAGACGCGTGGCCACAAGGTGACGGTTCTGTGAATTACGGCTCTCCCCCTCGAAGCTACACAAAGTCACCAAGAATGAGTCCAACCCGTCGGTGGTGCTTGGAATTATTTCTGTCATAGCCTGTAGAGAGATACAGAAAAACGCACATCAGCTAGAGCTCCTTAAATAAAAGTAAACGAGGATCAGACAGACAGACGCAGGTCATAGACATGCGCACAGGTGGATGTCGAGAAAGCTGTCGCTTACTGCTGCCCTTGTGGCGAGGCATGGGAACCAGGCGGAACTACAAATGCACTGTGAGTGCGTCTTTCAGTCTTGCTAGGAGTTGTTTCTGCGTTCTTGCATTTCTGGAGCGGTGCCGTTGTGTGTGTTGATGTAACCGAGCACCACCCAACTGTCACAAAATCACAGGGTCAGGCCGAGGCCCGGCTCTGCTGTTTTGCACCTGCTGGTGGCCAAGTCTTCTTCACCTGTGAAGCGGGAGCGTCTGGGTCTCCTAAGGCCTTCAGGGGGCACGGTGCTGAGCAGGAGGCAGCGCTGGTCAGGGTTGTGAGCTGCCCTTAGGAAGCGGTCAGGGGTGCCCGTTCTTCGCCTGCACACATGGAAAGACTGCAAAAAACATCCACAGAGCGCCTCCCTGGGCTCCTATGCAGACACTGCTTGGGTGGCCTGGCACAGACCTACCATGCGTTCTCTCCCGACCTTGAACTGCAGCCACAGCCAGCTTCTCCCGCTTGCTAACTCACGGCTCCTGGTGGCTCCTTCAAGCCCTCCAACATGCTCCAGAATCTTCTAAAGCCTCCTCTCAACCCCGCCAAGGCACAGACAGGAGTGTAGGATTTAGGGAATTTGATGGCTGGAAAGGATCCTAAGGACCATCTGGTAAAGAAAACAGGCGTGCTGCGGACCTCACAGAGGGCCGGGTGGAGCTGGGTCGCAGATCCAGGCTGGCCTCCGCCTCGCCTCTGCCTCTGTGAGCCCCTGTAAGAGCGCCACGCCGCTGCTGCTTTTGCTGGCGGGTCTACATTCCAGTCTCAGCCCCAGCGTTGCTTCCTGCAGCAGGCATCCCGTGGCCACCACAGCCCACCACCAGCCTCCTGCTGTCCTGATTAGCCATTCTCTACCCCTTTTCAGCGTCCACATCTGTGTCTTTGTCCTGGTTATGTTTCCCCTGGACTATAAACTCCAAAAGGACCCAGGGTTGTCTAGCGCTGTGGAGCTCAGCTGCACTCATTAGAGTTCCTGTCTCATCTGTTGAACAAATTAACAATATAGACATGTGAAAACACCCTCATTCTGTCCCCGCACGATTACGTGGGCTTGTGCTCCGGGGCTTCTCCTAACGCTTGCAACTTCCGGCCTAACTCTTAATCAGGCCACTCCCTCCCTACTTCCTTTCCTCCAGCTTCCTTCTCTCCATGAGCTTTGAAGCCTCCATCGGGCAGGCAGGCAGGCAGGCGGGCGGGCGGGCAGGCGGGCGGGCCGGCAGGCAGACATGTCTCATACGCGCACTTCACCCACACGCCACATCCCAACCCACATCACACTCATCTCCAACTCTAGATCTTTCTTTTTAAATTATCTTTTATTGTTTAAAGAGAATAAAAATAATAGTAGCAGAAGTTTACAGACAATACAGAATTTCACTAAGCCAAGTGACAGGCATTCGATCATGGCTGTTGTTACATTGCATGCTGTGATCTTCACACCAGTTGCTCAGAGGACCAGCGATAAGCATGGAAACATGGATGTAAACAGTTAGCAACAAGTGAAGCATAGCTTCTCCTCTCCGACGGCCGGCACAAGTCAGCAGTGCAATTGTCCAAGCTGTCCTATATGAGCGCACGTCTTTCCCCTCCCTTCCTTCTCCCTTTTCTCCTGCCCCTTGAGCAATTTCTTTCCTTTTCACAGCATCCACTGTACCACTCAGATTGGACCTGCTTTTTCAGGTCCTTACTCTAGGGAGACAATACGATGCTCAAACATGCAGGTCTGATTTATTTCCCTTATGAGTGTAGTCTCCAGTTGCATGCATTTACCTATAAAAGCCTCAGGTTTATTTAATTTTTTTTTTTTATAGCTGAGTAATGCTCCATTGTATAAAAATGCTGCATCTTCTTTACCCATTCCCCAGCCAACAGACCTCTCTCCTGTCCCAAAGGCTGTTGGAGGCTCTGGTTCCCGGCCCAAGCCACGAGTCTTCTGTGTCCTGAGTGACCAGGGACAGGCTCTTCAGGGCCAGCTCCATTTCTCCCACCGGAGGCCTTACCTTGCCTCTGATGATTGCAACAAGTAAATGAAATAGTAGGCCTCACGCTATAGTAAGTGGTTGAGAAATGGCCGTCGTGATGTCATCACTGTCACTACTCAAGGATCGATTGTTCTTGAGCTAGGTTGGAATGTCCTCTATGAGAGCCCCAGTAAGGGAGCAGCCGCAGGATGGGAGCAACCAGCGCCACCAGCAACCAACCACAGCACATGGCCTGGAGATGCGCCAGCCACTGGCTCTGCGTGGGGCCACGCACAGCATGAGGACGTCTCTCTGGGGACTCCCTTCTTCCCAAGTGGCTGCCGCCTTGGTCAGTAATACCCAGTCCTCGATGGGCACCGCCAGCCATGATTATGTCCACAGAATGTGTATATAGAAGAGACCCCAGAGCTGTGAGGAGTGGGCTGTGGGGCCGGGCTCTGTGTCCTGTGGGGTGAGGGTTAGATGATCCTGACACAATGAAGAGAGAGGAACAGAACAGGAGAAAGAGGCCTCACGACTACCTCCCTCAGCCTGGCTTGGTCCATATCTTGAGAGGGCTTTGCCCAGAGCTGCCCCTCCATTCCCCACAGTGTGGTAGCGTTTTCCTTTCCCAGGAGACCCTCCACTGTGTTGACTGAAAGCCCTTCGCTCTCAGGCTGCCATCACCACTCGGTGCGCTGACTCTTCACACTCATACAGTGCACCTGGAAGAAGGAACTGAATCTAACGGCAAGGGCAAGTTCACCTCTTCCCACAAAGGCAACTGTAAGGAGATGGAGACACCATGACCTTCACACAAGAATATGACAAGGGTTAGAAAGCACTTGAGGCCACGGGAACTCTTGGAAACCACCAATCATAGTTTCGAAGATCTACATAAAGTTTAATGTATAGGAACCACTTGGCCTGGCTGTTCCCTCCACAGGGATCTTCCCAAGGGAAATGAAAACATTTGCACAAGAATATCCTAGTAACATCTTCATGTGTCAAAGCCCTACACTGGAACAACCTCAAATGTACAGCAACATAATGGTAAATAGACTGAAGAATGTTTATATGATAAAGTATTAGCAAACACAAGCAAATTGCTGGCACTCATTTGAACACAGCCATCTCTAAAGCATCATGTTGAGTGGAAGGAGGCACAGGTGAACAGACACCCCTGTATCCTCACCCCCACAGGAAGTCCAAGAACAGGCTAAAAGAATCATGGTGCAGAAACTAGAACGTCGGTTGGCCCCGATGAGGCAGGGTGCAGTAGTGAAGGAGAGGACAGGCGAATTCTCCAGGTGAAGGAATGTTCCCTACCTTGATCGGGTTGGTGATTGGAGGATGTATACATAATAGAATTCACAGAGCTGTAATTTAAACCTGACCAAGTTGTTGAATGTAAGTAGACCTCCCACAAGCAGGAGTGGGGGGTGGGGGAGAGGCGCCTCACGTCCTTTCCCAGGCCCGGTTTCAGGCCAGTTCCTCTGCCACTATCTTTAACTTTAAATCACGGTCTGCAGGCAAGGTCCCCACCGCCAAGGTCTCCCGTGTTCCGAATCCCTGCTCTCCAACGCTGCCTCCCTTCCACAGTCTGCCGCAGGAAAGGAAGCCGAGGATAATTTAGAGTTTTGTTGAAGATGTGCTTGACACATATGGAATCGTTCCATATACATTAACACTTCTGGGTATTTTATTGCCTAATAAGGAGACAGTTAGACATTATATTTCTCAGCCTTGGAATTCTTGTCCAAGAAACATATCAAGGCTGAGGAGGGCCTATGTTATCAGTGATGGAATTTTGTTTACAGGGAGAAAGGTAACCTGGAGCCCGCCTGGTAGCGGGGTGTCCAGCGTGACTCAGGTGATTGATGAAATGGTTTTAATGGATACAGAGCTGGCTGGGCCCCAGCTGGGGCCGGAGCCCCAGAGCCTGAGCCCAACACCGCTGTGGTCTGTGGGATGTGGTCTTGACCTCCCGCCTCTTTCCATTTCTGAATGTTTACTTCCCCTGCCCCCACCTGACCTCTTCTGCCCCACCACTTCTCCGTGGCATCTCCTTCTTCCCAGGAATTTAGAGCTCTCATCCCTTCTGCCTTCTCAGACCTCAGGACAGCCTGGGCCCCGGGGGCATTAGCGGGACTGCATGGGAGACAAAGGTACAGTGTGGGGTGGTCCGAGAAGAGCCCACAGAGATGATGGCTGAAGAGCCCCCATGTAGTCACCGCCCTCTGGGCCACCCTCTGAGATGACGCAAACCCTCAGGTACTTTCCCTCAGAGGTCTGTGCTGGTTGTGCCCAAACACTCTTCACCATCTCGTTCTTCCAGTGTCTTGAGCTGTGTCACCATGGACGTGAGTTCATCCTCGGACACCTGGAGGATTCCCAGCTCTTTGCGAGTCTGCTCCTGCATTTCCATTCTTGACAGCACATGGTTCAAGGGCTGAGCTGGTTGAGAGCTGATTTGGGGACAAGCTGAGAAGATGCTCAACAAAATGGATTGGCCGATCATGCGGCTGGCTGGTTTACGCCCTGCTGGCAACCTCTTCTGTGAGCCTACTGGACACGCCACACCTCTTCCTGATGTGTGTTTTTATATCATCAATTAAAGACCCCATAGATAAGGCCACTGTGGCAGCTCTAAATCATGCAAAGCATCTGCTTCAGAAGCAAGCTGGCTGAGCCTAGATCCCAGACCTGTGAGGCCAGGCTGGAAAATGCCAAGCAATGTGGGCACAGCAGAAGGGCCCTGTACCAGCCAATGACAGGTCAGGTCATTAGCATTTGGGTGAAGCAGTGACACAGGAGGAAGATGAGATAGGAGGAGGCTTTTGCTCAGGTACAAGGTCACCTGACCTGCCTCAATCTGTGGGCTGTTTGCATCTCCAGAACTAAACAGTAAAATGGGTTGCTCAAGTGAAAATACAGCGATAAAATATCTGCACCCCAAGAGCATGGCTTCTCAGCTGTCAGCGAGGAAAGCCCGGTTGACTTCTTCAGCAACTTTGATTGGAATTCGGGATCTGTTCCCTATACTTGCAGTGTCTTAAATCCACTGCAAGTCAGGAACTCAGTGGTCCCTGGTCCGGGTGGCTTCTGGGATGTTAGGGTCAGGATTTCTGAGGAACCAGTGCTGGGGTGACCTGGTATTGGGGGATCAGGGTCAGTGTGATGAGTGGCCAAGGAGGTGGAGGATGAAGAGCATCAAGAGAGCAGATGAAAGGGACCCCAGAGAGGGAGCCCTGCTCTGAGGAAGAGGAGGAGCTGGCTCTTGTCCTTGACAAATGGCTTCTCTGGTGAGCTCGGTTCCACTTCCAGTGCAGTCAGCTCCCTGAGGGCACCTCCCTGGGCACAGCTGTGTGCTAAGCCCTGGGCCGGGCTGCCGGCCACTGACACTTCAAGGAGAGCTGCTAGGGACTGGTTTAGCCATTTGCCAAATCCGTCCAATGGGACCCTTCAAAACACGCTTTGGAAAAACACTTCCTGCACCAGAGCGTTCTGCTGGGCATGGAACCCAGGCCCTCACACACGCCAGCCAAGGGCTCCACCACTAAGCCACAGTCCCAGTCTGGAAGGCACCTGCTTCTCTGCCTGGCTTCTTTGACCCCGAAGGTTGGTGAGATGCATGCACACCCCAAGAGATGATGGAGAGCTGCTTCGTGCGCGCTGTATAGTATTCTCCTGTGGGAATGGCTGCGGCTGGCTCACATCTTGCACAACCGATAGGCATTTGGAAAGCCCCAGTTTCGCTCCCAGGAATGCTGGGGCTATGCATATGTAGCATACAACTTTTGGAGATACAGCACGACATTTACAGTGGGTATTGGTGGTCTCTGCTGCAGCTGCTGGGCCACAGGGCACGTCCACGTGGTGCCTGGGAAGGGCCCTAGAGAGCTGATTTGACTGTAGTCACCATTTCTCAGTGACAACTTAAGTGCCATTTCTCAAAAAAGCTCTCAGACTCTGCTGCATGGGCCAGGCCTGAGGTCTTCTTCTTACCTCTGTCTTCACGGCAGAGGTCAGAGTCAGCAGATACGCATTTCTTTTTGCATATTTGCCCACAGCTTTCACGCTTCTGTGTCGTAACTCACGGAGGGCAGGAGGCCACTGCTGTCTGGCCTGTACACTCATCCACCACGACAACATCTGGTAGGCAATAGCCACCTGCCAGGGACTTTGGTGGCACTGAGAGTTCAGCTATGATCAAGACAAAGTCTTGTATTTGTGTTCCTTAGGGCCTGGAGATGGAAGGAGATTTCAAGGAAACACCGAACATGCTATAAGTGCTTGAGGAAGAGAAAAGGAGAGAAAGGGTCAGAGCGGGGTCAGCAAAAGTCCAACCACGATGGCAGCTTAGCAGCAGATTAGCAGAGATCTAGAGATGTGAGAGAGGTCTGTCCTCTCCCGCCCACCCCATCCCTAGCCCTATAGAGTGGCATCTTGTTTTTGTTTGGGAAAAGAGAAAACATAACTGAGTATAAGACTATACTGGACCATGGGCTGGGGCAAACAGCTTGACTGGTAGGTCAGAGGCTATAAGAATAGAGATGTGGCCATCTAGGACAACACTTCCTTGAGACAATGTCAGTGCACTCATAGCCATGGCCTTTACGAGTTCTATCAGGCAGTGCATTACCTAGAGGTCACACCGACGGAAGGACAGAATGGCTCATCCAAGGGAGATGTCTTGAGAGGTTAGGGCACCATTCTTATGCATGGCATACCGCCAAATAATGGCCGTCATGTGGTATGGTGTTCCCACTAATAGAACACATAGCTTCAGAAATCCAGTGTATGAGTCTAAACGTGGCCTCCTGTAGCAGCACCACCAGTGAGCCACTTGTGCAAGGTCATGGTTCTTAGCCGTTGTTCAGGGCTCTGTGGCTTTGGAGATACTCAGAGACCTCCAGGCAACACCAGGAGTCACCACTTTTACTCCATGGCAGACCTAGATCATCAGGAAGGACACGCTGTTGCGCTTGACACTCAGGTAGCTATCTGTGGGGTGTCCCTCAGCCCTCTCTCACCTGCTTTGGACAGTGAAAAGCAGAACAATGACAGGATAAGAGAAACCCAGCACATGTGTGGTTCAGGCTCTCAGAGCTGAGTCTCCCCTGCCTCTCCGGGGGAGCCTCCTACAGGATCAGAGGCATCTGCTAGGGGAGAGGGGATCTGGAGTGGGCGACAGAGAAAGGAGGTGACAAGCCTCGGCTGAGGCCTGTAGATCAGCTTTGGCTGGGTGGGGGTAGGGTACCGACCTCAGGAGAAGTGGCCACGAAGGTCCTGGAGGAGCTGGGCAAGCGTATCAGAGTGCTACGAGGCTTTATGTAGAGCTGAGGCTCTGGTACATGGGCCAGGTTTTGCCTAAGGACTGAAACACACATTGTCCCGGTGGCTGTACTGCTACCTTCGGGACAGTCTCAGCCTGGTTCCTTCCTGGGTGCCGCAGGCCTTTCCCCAGGGACACTGTGCATCCAGTGACCCCTTGTGGAGGTTCTCAAGCCCCAGATTTGCTGAGGACTTCCTGAGGCCTGCGCTACCACTCCACCCACTGTGGACTCTTCCCTCTGCCAGGAGTTCTCCCACTGCGTAGAGGGCTCAGCACTGCAGACACTTCCTGTCTTTCTGCATGTGAAATGCCAGCCCAGAATCTGTTGTTTAGGGAAATTGACTTTGATAACAGCTTTCTGCTATTCGTCTATCAATTCAACATTGAATTATCCACCCACCCACCACATGCAACCCTCCATTCTAACAATCTTCCATTATACACTCAATCATACCCATCCACATCCATTCATCTGGCAGCCCATCCAGTCATCACTCAACTGCCTATCCATTCCATCATCCCGCCTTCTATCCCCATAACCAACGTCTTGTTTACCCACCTATTCTACTATACAAATCTCTACCCATTCATCCATTTAACCATCTGACCATGCGTTTTCCTCTCTGTCCTTTCTTCCATCCTTCTGTCCATGAGCCAACATCTAGCCATTAGCCATTTAGACATCCAACTATCCATGCACCACTCATCCTTAGTACAAATAACCTATTTTGTATCCAGTGTGGGCTAAACATTCTACAGTGGTAGATATGAGACGCCCAGCCCTCCTGCTGCTTGTTCCTGGTGATAAATCCAACAAATACTCACTGCCTGTCTTGTGTCCTCCCCAAATATGGTTTCAGGCTATGAAGTGTTCCTAACCTAGAAGAAGGTACCATTTCAAAACAAGCAAAGGACACGTACCTTAAGTTCCTGAGTGTCAGAGTCTCTGGGAGCATCAAGAAAGCCCCATGACCTCCACTAGAAGAAAGGTTTCCTGGGAGAAAATGATGTCTAGATTTTGAAGACCAGGTAGGAAGGGAGCACAGAGAGGAAACAGACCAACCACAGGTCTGTGCACAAATCCTCTGCCTAGAAGAACCCAGAACTTATAGCAGAAGCGCCATGAATATTTGCTGGATTACAGAGAAAGAGCAAGTTCCCAAAGTCTTGCTTGGCACAAGGTCTAGGTCACATTTTTAGTGGAATCAAAGGATAATAACAGACACAACAGTTCACCTGCCTGTAAAATGGGTGACAGTACCTGTCTCACAGAGTTGCAATTGGAGTTATAGTTCTTGAAACATTGGAGATCTGACAGCCAATGGTACTCTACATTACTATTAATAATTACAATTAGTAGTAATCAATCATCAATAACAAATAATGTTGCAATCATCATCATCAATGATGTATTAGTTGATGGCTTCGTTATGATCCTAACTGAAAGTCTTGGCACATGGCATTTTTCTGCACCTAGCTTTGTAGAAGGAACTTGTTCCGGGAACCCTAAGGGGCCACATCAGTTTTTAATTTTTCTTTCCCTACAGGTCAGTGTCTGAGAGAAGCAACTGGCCCTCGGACCGGAGGAGTCACGGAGTCTAGGAGGATCTGCCATGTGCTTGGCCTCATGTTTCGGGAGCTGACGTACAGCAGCGCCACCTGACAGGAAACAGGCTCCAGCCCCTGCCTCAAGAGGGGAGCATCCTACCTTCTCTTGGTCATGCCATTGTTCCAGTCACCCATGAATTTCACTAAAACCTTTTGGGAAGCTGTTTATATTTTCAGCTGAATGATCTCTTGGGGTAATGAGTTTCCATAACAACTAATGGCTGTCCAGCATGCTTCCATCCTGGGCTGGGTCCCTGTGCTCTTACACGCACATCCACAGTGGCTGATGGTCCCTCAAGTGGTTCCTGTTTGTCATCTAGGGAAGAATGGCTGTAGGTGGCCCCCCAGGATTAGTTCCCCCACCCCGTGCCAGTCTATAGGAGGGTGAGGGCAGTGCTTGGGTCTTTGGCTCTTCCCTGCCTCCAGGGTCCCCTGACGGGATGCTGTCCCTCAAAGGTAGAACAGGATCAGCCTGAAGTGAATAGGGAGCTAATGG
Source organism: Myocastor coypus (assembly GCA_004027025.1). Taxonomy (NCBI): domain Eukaryota; kingdom Metazoa; phylum Chordata; class Mammalia; order Rodentia; family Myocastoridae; genus Myocastor; species Myocastor coypus. The sequence goes on along the minus strand of PVJA010000358.1, from coordinate 149,552 downwards.
AAAAATTTTCTGGACAAAAGGGAGTGCCAGGCTCTGAGGTCAGCCCTACAGCCGAAGGAAGGCACTCATGGAAGCAGATGCCTGCAGAGCCATGGCTCAAATGGTGTTTGCCCTGCCTAGGGTCCCTGATGGCGGACAAAGGACAGAAAAGAGACTCGGAGCCTCCTGTGTCACCAAGTGACAGCCACATGTCAGAACAGAGTGGCTTGGCTCTGAGAGTAGCCGGATGGCATGCTGGGGCAAAGGACAGAATTCACCTTCTAGCATGGAGCCCGCTGCATAGCCCTCAGCGAGGAGAGGTATGAAGTACGGTGCAAGCGGGAAGAGAAGCTGGCAGGCAGCTCTTCACCAGGACGTGAAGGAGCCCATCTGAGAGCCTGGGAAGCAGCTCTGATAGCCATGGTCTCCTCCACTTGCTTTCTTTCTGAGCCTCTCTGCCATGACAGTGAGCCTAATTTCAGCTGGAAGAGCCAGCTCACAGCCCCACTGCAGGGGCTCGGGCATGGACAGGGCCCGAGTGGCCCCGCTCTTCCCAGGCCTCTGGCTGTCTGACATACGACCCACCATCTTTTGAGCACCGAGGCTGCCTGAGGTGCCCTTGGAGTAAGGGAGCAACCTAAAGACCCCCCTAATGGCTCTGGGAGGGAGGGGCTGGTGTTACAATTGCCCCACTGAGACTTCAGCTCCCTCATGTGTAAAATGAGGAGCTGAACCCAGACTTGTAAAATGTCCTGGCTGAGACAGTCCCTTGAGGGTCATCCGGCTCCACTTCAGCACCTCGGGGCTCCCTCAGGCTCAGAATCTGCTCCTGTGTCCCTATCACCACCACCAGTCTTTCCTCCGCGCCCAGCTATGACAGCCAGCAGGGGACAGAGGTGCCCCCCCAGACAGCAAAAGGAAAGACATGCAAACTCTGGGCGAGGAAAAGGGCTGTGAGGGGCTTCCGGGTGGCGCCCCTGGCCGGGAGAGCGGGGCTCTCTAAGAGTGAGGTCAGAGGAAGCAACAGCTGGGCTGGATTCGGGGGCTGGCGGTGGGTGCTGGGGAACGCCGGGCACGGAAAACAGCCTGGGCAAAGGCCCAGAAGTGGACACTAATCCTGAGGTACCACGGGCTGCCCTGTGGCTGAGCGGACAGAGGAGCAAGGAGTGGCTCACGTTCCAACTCTGGCCCCTCCTGAGTGCCGTGGGAGCCCCTGGAACTCCGAGCAGCATAGATGGTTCAGAGCTGTTTCTGCTAAAAAGCCGGCGTGAAGGCTTAAGAAGAGGAAGTGTGAACTGGGGTCCTGGCACAGCGGGGCTGTGGATCATTCTGCAGAGGCAAGAAGGGTTCCCCGGTGCGAGCCCCGCCTGCGGAAGTTCAGCCAACAGACTGCCTCCCCAGGATCTCGGCAGGCCTTCGCAGGCCTTGCCATCTCTCTTCCGTAAAGGCCGAGCTCAGCCAACAAAGGTGAGAGGGCAAGCGAACTGCTCTATGATCCAGTCTTAATTGTGCCTGAGTGGAACGGAAGAAAGCGGTGGGCGGTGCGGGAGGGGGGTCGATGAACAGCCCCAAGTTGGACTTCTGAAAGCAAAATCAATTTGTACTCTTGCTCAGGAAGAGGACCGCATGCAGCCGGAATTACTCCTCTGGGTTATTTGGTTTTGCCTTCAAATCAGAAAATTGTAGTTATTACAGCCCTGGGATTGATTGGCAGGTGGGCAGCTGCCAGCCCACACCTTGGCCTTTGTCTGCTGGAAATCGGGATGGAGCGAGGGCTCGGCCCCCACGGTCCCCACTGTCACCACCAGGGAGAGGGGTAGTGACCAGGAGGGGCTGGCAGCAAGGGCAGAGGGCTGCTGCCTGGCCATGGCGGGCTGCCCTAAGGCACAGGGGTGATGTCCCAGCTGACCCCATCCTGTACCCTGTTAGGTGGGCGGTAACAGGGGCCCCTCGGGCCGCCTCTCGACTGCACACTACAGAAGTGCCCAGTGGTGATCGCCTACCGATCGTCTTCAGGCTATGCCCTTAATCCCCCTAATCCTCAGCAAATAGCCCCTAATTCACAAGCACCAGAAATGGCATTGATTTTTTTTTTTTTTTTTCACCTAACATGCAGTCACGCTCCTATCACCACCACCACCGGAAGCAAAGAGGATGACGTAAATGATCTCCCAGCTCTCTTCTGGGTCCAGATACCACTGCCAGTCCCTTCCCCCCTCTCCCCGAACATGCCCTATCTCCCAAGCACAAACAGGCAACTTTGCTTTCAATATTGACTATAGTTCCTTGACCTTTTAAAGTACCAACAGCTCTGAGAACAAATCCAAGTCCTGAACAGCTTTTAATTTTGGGATTTATTACATTGAAGTCCTTGAATGTTAGTGGCCACAGAGGTCACCATCCTCCTAGCCCCTGCTTTCTGCCCAGGAGGCTGCCATCCTGGCATGGTAGCAGTTGGCATGCTACCCCCTCTTGATGCCTTCCTATTTGTTGATTTTACCCAGGCCCAGTTACGGTTGGGAAGGAACTTTGTGAGCATCAGTGTAGAAGAGAAAAATGAACAAAAACATGCTGTTACTGCCACCTGTAGTGTATAGTGTGCGCAAGAACTAGAGTCATCTGCAGGTCACGTCTTCCCTCGTGGGCCTGCTCCCAGGGAAAGACCATCTGTGAAACAGAGGGAAGATGGATGTGACCTCAGATTGCTGGGTTTGGTCACGTACTGGCTTTGTCACCTACAGCAAGTCCCCTGAGCGTTTGTGCCATCTGGCACTCCCACCTGTGAAAAGGAGCGGGTGTTACCGAGCTCCAGAGCCGTCTGTCCATGCACAGGATCGAGGCCTGAGAAGGGGGTGAGCCTCGAGCAAGCTGAGGATGGAACCACATCACAATTCTGCATCCAGCGCTACGTCACCACGAGGGGAAACTAGGCCAAGAATGCTCAACACACACCCTGCTAACTTTCTGAAATGTCCTGCCATTATTTCAAAATTAAGATGTTGGGGCTTTTAAGGGCACAATAGCACCACCCATTTCACAAGTTTTTTGGAAGGTATTTCAGAAAATGCAGTCAGCACTGGGCGCCAGGCTTGGCATCAGCGTGCGCTTCATAATTTTTTTTCCCCTAACAGTCTGTTTAGGCCACCAGAGCTCCTTTCCTCATTAGAAGCATCCAGAAAACCCAAATGGGAGTTGGAGAGAGTGTGTCTGTTGGGCTTGGCACAAGCCAAACTTTTCCTCTCCATGCCAGTTTACTTATTCTCAAGGTTAATTGTTGCTAATTGCACTGGTAGGTTGCCAACCAGAGTGTCAACACCAGCCCAATTAGACATGCAGACAGCTGATTGGTTCGGTGAGGTGGCTTGGACACAGACCCTGCCAGCAGGGCAGGGCCCGAAGATTAAAACCAGCACGAGGGACAGGATGCTGAGTGCTGGATGTCACAGAGCTCACTGTCTTCTGCTGTTTCTAGCCTCTGAGGACTGCAGCCCTCCACCCCATGCCTTGGCAAAGCGAGTGACTGCTTGGACTTACCGGAGGCTCAGCCTCTGCTCTGGCTCCTGAGGGTCAGATATGTCCCATGCAGAGACCTACAGCTCGGTTCTTGAGTTCCTGGTCACGTGGCACGTGTGTGTGCTTTTGAGATAGTTTCTTCACACACACAGGTGTCACAGATAAAATTCAGCCCCAGTGGGACCTCAAAGCCCCCTATTGCTGTGTGACCTGGTGCAAGGCTCTCACCTCACTGAGCCTCAGCTTCCCCTTCTGCAGAGGGCTGGTTAGCACACTTATTTCAGTAGAAGCTTGGCAAGGAGTCTACAAAAGATTCAAAAAATGCTTAACCGGAATCTGTGCTTCCTAAGGCCTGGATGGAGAGGTCGGAAGGGAAGCCCCTGGTGTGCGCTTGGTACGCACTAGCCTCTAGGAAGGAAGGGGACGCGGCCCGCCTGTTGTGTCCTGGCTTACTTTTGAGTTCTCTTTTTTCTTTTGCCGCACCTGCATTCCAGCTGAGGAGCACAGGTTGGTCCGGCGCTGGGGAGCTGAGAGAAACCAAAGCAAATGGCTGCATCTAGAATACCCTGGTTCCTCCGGAGAGAGGAGCATTTTACCCCCTTGGAATTGTACTCACAACCCTCAAACCAACCCTTGCAGATGAGCAGATGAGCTTCCGGTTCCATCTCCCTCCCACAGAGGCTGGAGGCCACTCCTAGGGAGAGAAGGTGGAGCTGGCCCAGGACTCGCCCAGAACCAGCGAGAACAGAGACGGCTTGCGACCTCCTCCTGGGGCTGACGCGCGCCGACAAGCGCGTCACTTTGCGCCGTTCTGGCACCCAGCGAAGGTGAAAACCCTGGTGCATCTATCTCAGCTATTAAAGCAGGAGGAGTCACTGATTGTGCTTACAGCAGGGAGTTGGCGAGGAAAAGGCAATTCAATTAAACAAAAGGCAAGACGTGGTGGAAGTTTGGAAGGAGGCTTGATGGATGAAATGCTGCTTCCAAAGACTATTCTGTCCTCCACCTGGAGGCTGCAGAAGAGCCACGTCCAGCCTGAGATTTACAGGCCCGGGCAGCACCTCTGCTGGGTGATAAAGTATGCTCTCTAATCAATATTGGCCCGGTCTGCCCGTCTGCAGCATGGATGCCCATTTAGCAAAATCACTGAGTAATGGAAAACGCAATTGAGTTGCATAATGAGGCTGGGTAATTGGATGGACTAGGCAGAATGTCCAGCTGAGTATATTCAGTCTGGCATATTAATTAAAAACTTGACACTTCAAGCGCCATCCAAAGTACCCTATTAATTATTCCTTGAATCCAAAGGTCAGATGTATTGGATGAATTCCAAGACCATGATAAAACGGCTCAACTCTGGGGCCATAGCGACTGGAGCATCTTTTCGCTGAGCCTCTGGGCTTGCCTGGCTCTTTAGTGACAGTAGGACAGCAGCTGCCCCCCCCCCACTGCAGTGGACTCTACGCCCTCGGGGACAGGGGCAGCACTGACAGGCCAGTGGAGCGCTGGCAGAGTCTGAGTCTGCTTGCTTCCGCCCTGTGAGATCTGCGGGCACAGGCAGCTGAGGTATTTTTCCCAAAGTCAGGAAGCAGCAGATGGGAATTCAAGCCCAGGCCTTGAGACTTCAAAAGGACGGCAAGCGTCTTACTTTGTGTAAGAAGAATCAATGAAATGTTGAGGGGAGCATGCAGAACACAAGGAACAGAGCCCCTCTGTGACTTACCTGGCTCGGCTCCCTTGTCTCTGGCTCCCATCCTGTAAATGATCATTATACTTCTGGGACTTAAAACTTCAAATGAGAGTCAATGGGGCAGGGTGATCCTGCTAGAACAGTAGGCCTGCTCAGCACAGCACACCTCAACGGACCCCAGGGAGGCTGCCCAGAGTCCAGCTTGCGCATGTCCCAAGACTGCAGCATGCTATCTTGGACCTCTGTGCACTTGGGAATCCCGGGGGCTGGGACGTGAGCTCACAGAGCCTCAGATGGGTCCTCAAGCATGGTCATCACCTCTTTCCACAGTTGAGGATAGAGAGTCACAGAACCCTTGCAAGCGAAGAAGCTAGACTCACTACCAACCAGCCTGCCCCGGAGATGTGAGCATCCTCCAGTCCTGTGCCTGGCAGGCTGGGGAGCTGGAAAGAAGCGTGTGCCAGGCTTCAGTGCAGGGTGGGCCCGAAGGGTGGTGCCAAGCATCAAGGATCAGCCGTCTGCTGGGCCTCCATCAAAATGAACAGGGCAGGCAGGGCATGGCTCACTGATTCTGGTCCCAGGCTGTTGCCCTAACTATCTGAGAGCTCAGCAAAGCGAAATGTGCAGCACTACCTACAGCCCCAGCTTCGGTCGGTGGAGGCACATCCAGGGCAAAATGAGCCCCACATGGTTCACAGGGGGCCCGTGTGCTTCGCGTTTCCATTCAGCATGGCTACCCAGACATGCGCTGGTGTGAAGCCAGCGACCCCCTCGGGCAGCCACGGGAAGGGGTCAGGAGCAGGGAAAAGGCTAAGCCAGGACAGCATCCAGGAAAGGAACGTGAGCCCCGTGTGCCTGTGAGCACACAGGTGGAGGAGACTTCCGGGAAATGCAGCGCTGGATGAAGAGGAGAGGAAGACTTTCTTTTAACTGTCCTTCCTTTAGCCTTGATTAGTTTATTTCTGAATCAAAATAAATGAGGAGCACGTATATTTAATACGACAAAGTGCGTGGATTTCAAATTTCACGGCCAGCCCTACAGCTTGGGGATGAGGCAAAGTTCCTTCTCACCCCTGCAACGGATCCTCCAGGCACACCCAAGTTCCGCAGCTGACAAATGGCCATCCACCCATGCTCGGTGTGTCGGTTCCGGGAGCCTGGCTGGCCCGCGTGCCCACAACGGCGCACCGATGTATTTAACCGATGGCCGCCATCTTCATCGAAATGGCCCTCGCCTGTTAAAAATGAACGCACATTGGATCCGTCACAGTGACAAAGTGCAGCTGGGTCCGTCCTCCTGCTGCCAAGGCCCGGGCTTCAGGATTTTGCACATTAATTTGCAATGCCCTTTTGAAAACGGGGATTTAGCGAGGGAACGGAGACCATTGCTCTCCCAGGCGTGAAGCCTTCCTGCCCCCGCCCCGGGCGGCTGTGGTGGATACTCTGGGCCACACCGCCCCAAGGCCATGAGCAGGAACACACTGGTGACTTGCTGACTGCGAGGTGCTCCCTGCTCAGCCCTCCAGCTCTAGAAGAGCCAAGCCTCCAGCCTTAGAGAGGACCTGAAGTTTGCCCATGCATCCTGCTGCCTGGTCCCTGCCACTCTCCTGTCCCGGCAGCCATCTGGGTCCTTCAGCTCCAAGCTCTGCTCCTCAGCAGATGTCTGTACAGGGCTGCGCTAATTCTGCTTCCTGAGGCTCTTCCACGACTCTGTCATCCTCCCTGTGGGGGACACTGTGGCCCTGGTGTGCCCACTCGATCACTCATCAGCACGTGGTCACTGCTGGCCAGCTCTCCACCAATGACCTTGCCCTGCTAGTCCAGCTGTATCCAGATGTGGCCTCGGGGAAGCACCCGCAGGCATCCTGTCCTGGGTTTCAGTGCTGTGCAGTATGACCGCCTTTGCAATTTTCAGACACTCCCTAAACCCTCCTCCAGGATGCCACACAGCACCAACAGTGACCCCCTCTGATTAGAGGCACAAACTCTTGGCATTCTGTGGTCACCTTCAGCCTGGTGCCTGTGAGCAGGTGGAGCTCACAGGGGACGGGGTGGGGGGACGGGAGAGGCAGACAAGGGCAAGAGGCCAAGGGAGTGGGAGAGGGCTGCATCTGCCCCACACGCAAGGGTAGGCACGCAGGGCAGAGGCAGCTGGCTCTGGCTCACTCCCTGCCTCCACGGCAGCCAATCGGGGCTGGAAGTGGAGATCAGGGAGGCCACGGCCACACTGCCTTCCTGCCTTCCCAGATCCCAGCAGCTACCTGGCAAAAGTTCCTGTGCGCCTCTCGGGCCACCCTGGGCCCTGCAGCTGGCAGATAACACCCGTGACAATGGCAGCCCTTGGCACTTTTGCCCTTTCTTTCCACGTTTCATTAATCATGGCATCGAGGATGTGAAGGGACCTTTGAAAGAGGCTGTGTGGCCATGGCCATATTTCAAGGAATCTAACTGAGGTTCCATGCATTAGGCAGCCCCAGGCCCAGGCTGTGTCCCGGTCAGTGGCAAGGCTGCAGTTGCACGGCCCTGCTGCTCCTCACCTCCCACCAGCCTGGCTTGACGCTAGCAGGTGACAGAAGCCGGGCCCTGGCTGCCTATCCCAGCCCCAACTTCACCAGGTGACATGGGGTCTTGGTACACTGATGCTCAACCAAAGAGACATAACACAGAACAGGACTCACTTTGCTTTTTAATTTTAAGGATCTCCCTCCATTCTAAAGAAGCAAAGCCAGAAGGTTAAAGGAGCGATATCCATGCTGAAGCAGCAAAGAAGGGCACTCTGGGGCCCCAGGCAGGAGGAACAGCAGGGAGGACCCTCACCGCCAAGCAAGGTTCCACCAGCTCGGCCATCTCCTCCCAGGTCAGTCCAGTGATGCAGCCTGCATCTGCTCCCCAGCTCCAGATGCGTACCAGGGCGCAGGTGCATCAGCAACTCCTGGCTGAAGAGGCAGGTGGCAGCAGCTGGACCCGCCAGGTGAGAGATTTGCGGAGAGGCGCCTTCACTGCAACAGCCATGCTCCATTAGGTAGAGCAAGCTGAAATCACGCTGAGGCCTCAGGGTTGCAGAAAACTGCCACAGCTCCAGAAGGAGATAAAGCCACTCTTCTTATGCATCTCTTTTTATTCTTAGAACTTAGAACCACCTGCGAAGGCCTGTGCTAGAGTTGCTTGCTAGCGTGTAAGGCTCAAGGTGGGCCATCTGATGGCCTCCACAAGGGCCTCCTTCGCCCGCCTCTTTCTACCACTGCTATCCACCTGCTCTTGGGACAGGTACCAGTTGCTCCTGGGTTTACACAGCCTGTTACTGGCCTGACTCAAGCAGAGCAGAAAGGCAGGTATTTTGTTGTCTTTTCTCACCATGATTAGATAAGGACTTCCTTGGGGTCTCACTACTGTATTTCCCAGGGCTTCATACAAAGCCCCATATGATGAAGATGTTCAATTATGGACAAGTGGGTGGGTGAATGGATGGATGGATGGATGGATACCTTAAGAGGATCAGAAGAAAGAAGGAGGAAAGGAAGGGAGGGAGGGAGAGAAGAAGGGAAGAAGAGAAGGGAAGGAGGGACAGAGGGAGGGCTGGAGGGAAGGAGGAAGGAAGATAAGGCAGCTGGGCGAACGGACAGATTCACAGATAGAATATTTATAGATGTAAGGGAGACATTGAATCTCTAAATTTTAGTACACAAATTCTTCATCTCTAAAGTTAAAGTAGTAATAGTCCTTATGAGTTGGGGGTGACTATTATCCTCGCCTTACAAACGCAAAGCTGGAGCCTGCAGATGAAGCCACACTCCCCAAGCTCCCAAGGAGGTTGGGCCCTGGAGTCTGCGTCCTCGCCCATCTATGTGGCCCCCTAATCCTTGCCCCGTGAAGCCGAAGTCCAGTCCCGGATTAGATGAGCACTAAGACCTCAGTGCAGGACTGGGTTACTGCACTTCCCACTTCCTGCCAGGTCACATTACTGAGGGGCAGCACAGGGCGACACCAAAGGGTCACAGGGCAGACTTCAAGTGGTGGAGGTGCAGAGGGCCAAGGCGGCTCTCGCGTCCATGGCGATGATTGCCTTTGCTAGACTGGCTCAGGGCCGTGGAGGTAGCTGCAAAACAGCATCCCGGTCCAGTAGGTTTGCCAGAGCCTTGGTCTCTTGGGAGGGCCTCGTACGGCGAGGAACGGGGAGCTTAGGCGTCTCTGCGGCTGCTCCACTTTGAGCTCCACCTTCCAACCCATCTTTAAGTGTCGGGTTAGCTCCTGGGTCCTCACCAAAGGGCAGACCCTTAGCTTCTCAGTAGGTTGGCCTGTTGAAGGAGCCTATCTAGCTAGACACCCATCCCAGAGAAAGCGGAAGATGCGTGCACAAATGAGAGAGTTGTGACAGCAGCCCAGGGCCTGAAGCATGCTCCATTAAACTCTCCACTCACTGTTTCTGCTCTCTGACTTCTTCCATACTTGTCTCCAGGGATAAACTCAGCCCTGGAAAAGATAAAAGGCCTTCATGGCACACATGCTTAAGGTCCTCTTGGAGAAAACCCAGTGCTCAAGTGGGAAGTGGAACCTGGGGCCACCAGCCTCCCTGCTCCACTCTGAGTCACCTGGGCATCCTGGAGGGTGAGCGCCAATGTGGCCTCCCTGGCCCTACCGCCTGGGTCTGAGCCCTGCAGACAGGCAGGCCAGGGCCCCCGAATCACAAGCTCCCACTCAAGAGCTGAGAGGAGGTGCAGGCAGAGGTGCAGGAAGGTGCTGCCCGGGAAATGCCGAGGTGTGTGACGATTTATTTCCCAAATGAACTACAGTAGGCACTGGTTCTCTTTACCAAGCAGTGCAACCTTCCCGACCTCCAGCGAGGGTCCTTGGAGAGAGAGGAGTGGTGGCTTCAGGGGTATGCCTGGAGGCCTGGTGACTACAGGCCTCAGGGGTAGGCAGGAGCCATGTCTCTAGTGGGGTCTGGTCCTCTGGGCTTGACACAGAGGTCTTGCATGGCAGCACGTTGGTGGGTGAGGCAAGAACACAGGCCAGGGCTAGGCACCACCTTGTCCCCTACACAGGCTTCCCCACCTCCTCTCCATGAAGTCAGGGCCAATTCATTCACAAACTAAACCCCTATCCCGGAAGGAACGGGGCATGTGACAACACCCAAGTGTCCACTGCCGTGTGAAGCAGCCTCACCAGGAAGCACTGGCCCAAGGGACTTCAGTGAGGACATAGTGGGCAGCGGGAGCCACGAGGGAGACCTGGGACCCAGCACGTAAGGCAGTTTCCCATGCGAGGCCGAGGGGACACTGACTCTGACTCCAAAACGTGTCACGGCAACTGAACCTCTGCAAGCCCGAGTGGCTTATGGGAGGACCCCATAAGGTCCTCAGGAGACAGGACCCCAGGTCTCACTGTTGGAGTGAGATGGGGTGGCGGAAGACTAGCATGGCCCAGGCAGCACCGCAGCAGAGTTGAGGGCATCGGTGTGTACTCAGACTGGGCTGTCGTAGTCACATACACACACAGGCGCCACCTGGATCTCTACACAGGTGGGCCAGAGACGATGGCACCGGGGGAGCAACGAGCCCACCTGCCCCTGGCAATAGCTCCCAAGGTCTCCATCCACCAGCAGGCACCGGAACTCTTCATGGTGCCCAGAGAGGAAGATACAAGATGATCACGGGACAGCTCTCTGTGGTGGAGACCAAGGAAATGGTGAAAGAAATGATGGCACCTTCCACCCACCACGAGGGAGTGGACGGAAAGGACACAGGGACCAACGACAAGAGTTCCCAGTAGTCACAGCTGGAAGGATTCGTACAAGAAAACACAGAAAGTATTATCAGATCATAACCCAAAGTAAAAATAAATACCCGGGAGACCGTGCTGATTGAATGATTGAATAAATAAATAAATTAGAGAGGTGGGATCAGTCTCCCATGCCTAAGAATTTTCCGAACAGCTTATGTAGATGCCTTACCCTCCAGGAAGGGGCGAGTGACTGCTCCTGCTCCTGCAGGGCAGCTACGCAGCAAACCCCTCCCCAAGTGCATAGTGCAGGGCGTGAACTGATTTGGAGGGAGAGGAGCTCAGCAGCCACTTCAGCCAAGGTCTGAAAGAAGCAGGAGCTGGCTGTGTGGGGGCGGTGGAGGGGTTGGAGGAACACTGCGGGCACAGGGAACAGCCTGAGCTCGGGCTCTGAGGCAGGAGCGACCACCGGAGGACCAGGATGCGGTGAAGCCAGGTGGAAGTGGGGCGCACCAGCCTGAGCCGACACTGGTGCAGGCGGTGACAGGGTCCAGAACACCTCAGCAGCCCAGCCTTCCTGAGCCTGGGGAGAGGTCCTGAGGATTCTGGGAAGGGGGTGGAGGAGGGTTGGCAGGGATTCAGGGCCCGGGCTGCCTACAAGCACTGGGAAGCTTCCCGTGCAGCGTGTTTGAAGTTGTGTACACCATGTCATCTCTACCCCAACCGTTCACCCTACCACTGTGTCCAGAACGTGGACCATCTGTGCATGACTAGGCAGCGCTGATTCATACGTGGGCACCGGCATCTGAATTTGTTACATGGTTTGTATCACAAAATGCGCTTCGTTTGGTTTGATTTTCTGCCTCAGAGAACCGTGGGGAACCTGGAGTGGGAACTACCAGGGTACTTGGGGGTAGGCCTTGGCCATCCCCCGCTCTGGCCATCCTGGTGCCCACACAGGCCAGACTCAGCCTCAGACCTCTTCCCTTGGGATTCTCCGGGACACTGTGAATAGCATGGCGGGGCCAGAGGCAGCTGCGGTCCCACCGCCTTGAGCTCGTCTGGCCAGGTCCCGGAGAAGCAATGGTAGCTACCCCTCAGGCCTCTGCTTTTGTCACTGAGGTAGTCGGTTAGGAAAGGCTGGGCGGGTCCCATTTTGCTTTGCTCTGTAACCCTAAAGTTAGGCCACAAACCCCTACCTTGACGCTATTCCTATGGGGCTCCCCTTACATGATGGTTAATCTGAACAGTGAGGGAGACAGGATACCGCCTCCCGCCAGGAAAGTGACCTTGCAAAGCACAGCCCTCCTGACAACAAAAGGAAGGGCTAAGAGACAAATCAAGCGGCAAGGGCACCTGGACAGACCATGCATGGAGTGAGGCCGTCCTTCTTTTAGGCCATGAAATGTGCGGCTCCGGAGGCGGCACCGTGGCATGGAAAGCCCGCCTTTGGCACGGCAGGTGCATGACAGAGACCTCACAGTGGCTCCTCCCTGCACTCCTGCGAGGTGGCCTCGGTTGTCAGCCGGCAGCTGGAGCTGAGGCTCAGCATCCTAGCCTGCACGAGCGGCTGGTGCTGCGCACACTCGTTCACTCCCGCACCCGTGAGTGCTACCCAGAAGCCTCCGGTCTGCTGCCCCTACATCCAGCTGCTGTTCCCCTCAGTGGGTCACCTGCACCTTCCCTCTCTCTTCTGCTCCCTGGCCCCCTCAAGCCCTTTTGGAACCACTGCACTATGTCCCCCTGACTCCCACATCTCAGCCTCTAAGTCCTGTGCAGCCCCTTTGGACTGCCTGAACGCATCCTCCTCCACGCACCCTTCTTAAATGCCTGGCACCCCTGACCACAGGACCTTTGTGTCAGCAGTCGCTCCCCACTCAGGGTTGGGCTGCTTCCTTCCCAACACCCTCAGAGGGATTTCCTCCCCTCCGCACCCTCACCAAGCCTATACTTCTGGGTGTGAGCCCTGCCCACGTGGTAATTTGGAGCCATCACTTAGCTATCTTCTTCCCATTGCTCTGGAAACCCCCTGTGGTCTGGGACCCTCTCTGTCTCACCCTCTCAGTGGGGAGCACGGTGCCCAGAACACAGTAGGGGTACAAACTTTCTCTCTGAAGTACAGTCTCAGTAACTGAATTTGCAGGACCTGGTACCAGGTGAAAATGTAAGGAACCTTTGATTAAAAATGCTGAAGAATTCCAAGATGGCCACAGCAGTGCACCCAGCCTACAGTCGGACACTGCAAAGGCCAGGACAGGGGTGGGTCACATATTCAAGAAGCCACGCCTGCAAGTGAAAGATTCTAGGCAAGGCTTGCTGACCCACGGAGCAGCCCCGTCCTCACCCTACACACTCAGCGGCCTGTACGGGGCCCCGAGCACACCCTGGGCTTCCTGCTCAGCCCCCATAGCTGAGACCAAGCTGTGGGCTGGGCTACGCTCCTGTGGGAGGCTCCAGGGCCCACCTTGATTCCAAGCACATCCCATTTCTTGGGCTTGCAGGATGGAGCTCTCTTCCTAACTTCCAGATGTTGGGAGCCTCTGCCTCTGCTCCTCCAGCCGGTTCTCAGAGCCAGGCCAGCAATGAAAATTTTCTGCCTTATGCTTCATTTCTGTCTCTGACCTCTGACCCAGAGGTAAATGCCCTGCATGTGGTTAGGTCAGGCCCTCCCAGATAACCTCCCTTTTAACTAACTCACAGGCAGATCATAACCCTAACTCGTCTGCAAATCCCTTGCCTGTGAGATAGAACCTATTCCCACAAGGAAACCCACTGCCCTGAGCCAGGCCCGCAGGCAGAGGGGAAGCATCACAGAGCAGACCCTTTGAGGGGTTCTGGGCTCCTCATGAGCCTTGTTTCCTGGAGGAAGTTGCCCTCAGGGAGGCCAATGGGACTCATCCAATTGGGTGCAGGCCTGAAGACCAAAAACAGGTTTCCCAAGTAAGAAGCAATTCTGCTCCTAGACTAGACAAAGAAATCCCATCCGTGCTTCCAGCCTGCCGCTCTGCCCTCCAGATTTCAGGCTGGCCAACCCTCACCATCGCGGTGCCAACTCTCTGAAATAAACCCTTCTCTTGTCTCCTCCCCTGCGCGTGGCTGATCTGCTGGGTGCAGCTCTCTGGAGAGCTCGGGGTTGATTGGCTCTGCGAAACTCTTGGCAGGGAGTCCGTAGTCGAAGACCGGCGATAATGTAAGTTGGCTGTGATTTATCGAGCGCCTATAGCACAACAGGACGCGTCTGAGGAACTCGCAGAGCCGCTTGTTTGTCTTTTGCCTGTCGCGGTGAAGTTTTATCTTTCTGCTACAGTGAGCAAGCTGAGATCCTCACAAGTTCAGCGATTTGCCTAAGCTCACACAGCTGTGAGGAGCAAGAGGCATGGGCTGAGGCTGTAGCTCGGTGGCAGAGCACTGCTCTAGCACAAGGGAAACCCTGGGTTGGATCCCCAGAACTACAAGAACCCTTGGGGAGGGCCGAGAGAGAAGCGGCGAGAACCATACTTGACCCTGAGCTCATGGTTTGGGCCCCCACAGACTGCTTCTACCATACCCTCCGCTGCACCAGACTCCAGCAGGGGCATCTGCGCCTGTCATGGGGGGCCACGGCGCCCAGAGCTGTGAGGTCCTCCCATGTGTTCCTCTAAATGAGCCTCGCTGCCTCTGCCATTAGAGCTGCTTTTAGCATCCCCGTCTCTGCTGCGTTCTCTCGCCTCAATATGTTCGTTTCCCAAAACCAGGCGCCGCCACAAGGTGCGAAGAAACAGAGGCAGTGCGACAGACATACCTGGGTGTTCTCCTGCTGCTCAAGTGCCTGGGAGCTGAGGGCGATGGGGGAGATTCTGGGCCACACACGATGGTGACAGCGACGTGGCGCTTGCTCCTCCTGCGAGGCGTTAGACGTTGCTGAACCCTGCTGTCCCTGTCTGTCTTACCGTGGACACTGACTGCACCAAGGCCAAGTCGGGGCGGCCCTCTCCACCCTGAATGCAGCACCACCTAGTAGTTGTGCTCTGAGCCTGGACCCAGGCACTGGGTATCAGTTAGCTTTTGCTGGATAACAAGCAAGCTCCCAAAGTCGATGTCTGAAAAGGGAACCATTTCTTACTGTCTGCAGGCCCTCTCGCCACTCTTGGGGCCTCTGCTCCCAAACCCTCCTCACACCTGTCCCAAACATCCTTGGCTTCACACACGCGGTGCCATTTTGCTCTCTTCCAGTCACGTTCCTGAACTGAAAGCCGTATTTGTTTAAGTATTTATGAGCCCGGTACAGCGGCATACACCTGCAGTTTCAGGTACTGGTGAGGCTGAGGCAGGAGAACGACAACCTCAAGGTTAACCTGGACAAGTCAGCAAGACTGTCTCGAAGTGAAGTTTAGGAGGGGAGGGCTGGGCGTGTAACTGAGGCAGGGGTGCAGCACCTCTCGGTGTGCATGAGGCCCTGGGCTCAGTGCTCGGTGCTGAAAAGAAAAGGGTACTGTCATGTGTTCATTTCTGCCCCACAAAAAATAAGTTCCCTAGAGCCAGAGAGTTAGGAGTCCGGGTCCCCTGGTCTTCACAGTGCCGGGTACAGCACCTTAGCTTGCTGTTCATGGGTGATGAATTCCAATAAAGCGCCTCCTCACTTTCACTTGCCAAGGTGGACCCAGGTTGACTTTGCCTTGGGGGCTCTGTGAGACCCCTGCAGCTGCCCTAGGGCCTCACTGCATACTTTGAACCAGCAGCTACTGGTGCTCCTCCATAGCAGGAGGCCAGGAATCCCCTCTCAAAGCCAGCCTGGGGCAAGCTCTTTCTGGCCTTCTACAGATTAGACCCGCTGTGGTGCTCCCGATCCTGACAGCAATGCTAGCCCCAGGGGAATCCTGGCTCTCTCGGGTCACCTGGCCTTCCGGCTGTGTGGGGTCTGCTCTTCTCCTTGTAAGAACACTGAGTCCCCAGATATAAATGGGCGTCCCTGTGCCCTTGGTGTCAGTAGCCTGTGCCATGCCATGCCCATCTACTGTTACACAGGGCGAGGATGAGGAACCCCAGCAGCCTCTCCTCCGCCCCCTTCCAGCTGACACACCCTCTGCCCTTGGACTGGGTAACCTGAGGGTGACCTCAGGCTTGAGGTGGCTGTATTGAAAGATGCTACAGCTTGAGTAGACTCCCCCAAAGGTCACCCGGGCACTGTCCTGGGACAGAAAGGAAATAACATTCAGATCAGAAAACAAACAAACAAACAAACAAAAACTGAAAGGCGCTTTGTTTGCTTATTGCAGCTTGAAGCTCTGAGCCCAAGGGCTCCCACCTAATAGGCAAGCCTCTGTGCCTAAGCCATATGCCCGGCCTTCTCTCTTATGGGTAGGATCTCACTCAATCGCCCAGATGGCCTTTCAATTTATGATCACCCTGCTTCTGCCTCCCAAGTGGCCTGGGTTGCAGTTGTACACACACGGTGAGGCCGTCACTCGCTGTGTGACCCTGGCTCCCAGCCCGATAGGACCTGTCCTCCCAGCCCAGCAAGACACAAGATCCCAGAGCCAGTTTCTAGTAGGTCAGGAAAGCAGGCAGCCTTGGCCCTAGGGTTTGGTCTGGAAAATAAATAACAGAGAGAGGTGTGGTGAGATCCTCTTAGCCGGCCTGTGAAGCAGCAGGCCCTGCCTTGATGCTGTCTCCAGGACCCAGGACTGTGGCAGTATCTGGAGGCTTTCTGGGTGCCACAGCTGACGGGCGCCACTAGCGTCCTGGGGGTGTGTGTGGGGGGGGGGGTAGGGCTGCTGCTAGGTCCCCTGCAGCACACAGGCAGGACACAGAGAGTCCAGGGTCCATGTATCGAGGCCGAGGAGCCCACCTCTGTAGACGCAATAACGAGGCCAGTCTTGCCAGGTCTGGAGTGGGCCATCCAAAGCTCAAAGGCAGCCTCAGCCACTCGCTGTGGAATTCTTTCCTTGTCCTTGGTTTCCTCATCCGGTATTAGAAAACAGAGTCGCCGTGGGACCAGAGTGTGACATCAGCCCAACAGGCGGCCAACCACACAGTGGGCACCAGCTATGAGGGAGAACATGTTTTATGCCCAGCTGGGTCTCATGAGGGACAAGGACCCAATGCAAAGCAGATGTCCCTGGCACCACCACCCAGCGATCCTTCTAAAGCACCTTCTCCTTATTTTCCTTCTCCAAAGTAGCAGGGGTATAATGAGGTCCAGATAAGAAGAAGCCACAAGACAGGGCCCCGGGCCACCTCCAAGGACACCCAGCTCCCTCCCCTATCAGACCCTGTCAGACAGCAGGCCCTGGTCAGTGGGAACGCCCAGTGGCACTTTTCTTAACTGAAGCCCTAGGGAGGGGGGACTCTGTT
The DNA here is from genome assembly GCA_004027025.1 of Myocastor coypus. Lineage (NCBI taxonomy): Eukaryota > Metazoa > Chordata > Mammalia > Rodentia > Myocastoridae > Myocastor > Myocastor coypus. Next base: position 132,319 of record PVJA010000358.1, on the reverse strand, counting down.
CAGGAGAGCCTTTGGGGCAGACTGTACTCTGTATGTGCCAAGCCCAATGGCGGCCAATTTTCCCAGGCAGGGGACTGCCCAGTCACCAGTAGCCATAAATCTCTGGTGAGAGGTTATCCCCACCAGCACACTGACAGTGGTCTGGAGACCAGGATGGGACAGCAGGCTTTTGCTCAGGCAGCTGAGACCTATGACCAGCCTGTCACCTCTCACCTGGCCAGGCCATTGCCCCCAAGCCTTGAGGCTCAGGGAGCCTCAGCCCACTCATGCCTTCTGCATGAAGCGAAGCATCTTCCGTCTTCAAGCGTATTACCACTCGCTGATTCCAAACCTGGCACAGCTCTCCAGAGCCCATGGGAGAGTTCCACCCCTTCCGTGGTATGATCACAAGCTCCCAATTCCTCCTTTCACTTCCCACCACCCTGTGAGACTCACTGGGCCATGCCACCCTTGCCTTCCTGGCCCCAGAGCTCTTCTTCCCTGGCCTCAGTGAAGCGCTGCCTTCCTCACAAAGTTCTCCCACCACATTCCAGCACCCAAGCACTCAACGCCCTTACAGCTGGCAGAACACGGACGTGCATCACCCCTGCGAGCCCCAGAGCTCCCCACATGAGGACACCAGGGCACAGAGACTTTCAACAGCACACACGACCAAGCCCACCAGCTTCTAGAACGGAGCCAGTACTTGCATCCCGGCGCCCTGCGCCAGTCCTCCGACCCCAACACCTCACTGTCCCGACTGTGTACAGTGAGCTGTGCTCCCCAGAAGATACCCTCCTCGGATGTCCACCTTGCTCTGCCTTAGAGCAGAGCATTCTACTGTGGCTTCCTGAACACCCCTAGGCCACAGGACCAGATTCCAGAAAGGAATCCTCAGAGCCCCAGGCTGAGCCCCAGGCCCAGCCCAGACTGAGCTCTCTGTGATGGTTCAAGGGCCCTCCAAGCTGTTCCAAGGACTGATAAGAAGTCTTCCTTTCCATAGCCTCCCAGTTCCCGGGCTGCTGTCTAGCGACCACCACAGCCTCACATGCTGGGTACCCGTGAGACCTGGCTCCGCAGCTCAGGTTCGTGGCCGCATGGTTCTCTGAAAAAGCTGTCACTCAGGGTGCCTGGACTGACACAGGGGCGTTCTGATAACTTGGAGAGCCAGTGGATCGCACCCGAGGTTGAGAAACGTCCCATCGTGACTTCACGCCAGACCCAGCCCACGCGGCGGAGGGCGTGGCCTGTTTTACGGCAGACACAAGGCTGCAATGCAGACCCTTCCCTGGCCCACCCACTGGTCCCCGCGCTCTCCCACCAATGGACACGCTGTTCTGATTACTCGTATGTCTGCTTCCTATAGGTGTCACGGCCTCCCAGGAGACAGGCAGGGAAACTGAGGCAGAGCTAGAAGCTGCCACGGTCCCTTGAAGAGGGAGGACGGAGCTTCCAGCTCGGGCTGCCCAGACCTCCCCAGAGACGCTGGCACAATGGCACTCACTTGTCTGTGGCAGCAGGAGGTGGAAGAGGTGCCGGTGGCCTCAGAGCTGAGGACCCGTGGCAGCTCCAGGGGACCCAGCGGTGACGCCCCTGCCCCCTCCAGCCCCCTTCCTGCAGAAGCTTTACATGGATATGAAGGTAGACCTAACCCAGGCTGGGTTCCTTTTTAGCTATTCACTTTTGTTACGATAGCCATTTCTATTTGGAATTTAAAAGAAACGGAGTATTTTCTTGGGCGCCCCAAGGTTCATGGGGTGCTTAGCGTTGGGCTTGCTGTACCTGGTGAGTGAGTTATCCTACTGGGGTGAGGGGACACACAGGGTCGCTCTCTCCAAACCCGGCCCCTCCCGCTTTCCTCCCGCAGCTCCAGGCGGCCTGCCTGCCTCTCCCTTTCCTCGATATTAGAATCCACACTGCAGGGGGTACACCATCCTCTCACCTAAACTCAGTCCCCAGCAGAACTGCAGGTGTGCCAGCTCCTGCACGTGGGTGCCCTGGAGTCAGTGAACCGTCCCCTCCTTCAGTGGCAGGCCGTGAGTGTGGCTGCGCTGGGCGCCTGTCACCTCCCAGCCTCTCAGGACCCAACGGCAGGCTGTCCTTTGCAGAGAAAGGACCAGTAACCAGGAGTGTGGGGACACCCACAGCTGAAGCCACCCCCACAGCCCTCTCCGCCTCTGTCCTCGTGTCTGTGTTCTCGGCTCCTACTCCACCCCAGAACTCCACGTGACAGGAGGACAGCAGCACTCCCAAGGAGGTAGGCTGTGAGTGGGATTTGCACGGCTTCTGGGTGTTTTCGACATTTCAGTTCAACACTCTGACTTCAAGACCCTCTGTCCTAAGCTCCCTCTCTCCAAGACTCAGGTTCTTCAATCCTTAAGCAGCCTTGGCTATAGAGACCTGTGTGCGGCCTGACAACGGTGCCACACCGAAGGGTCGCTTCCCACAAGTCCATTCCCAGCTGGACAGGAAGCCTGTGCCTGTGTCTTGGATCCACCATCCACCTGCCCGCCCGCCCACCTACCCATCTATCCACCCACCTCTCTATTTATTCATTGCCACTCCAAGTAAACCCTTGTTGACAGTCATGAGAGGATGGAACATTTAGGCAAAATTATCAGATTATTGCTATCATTGAAGCAATCCTCAAGTAGTTTGCCATTTTAAACTCCTGTGATGAATCGCTTTGTAATCAAAAGTTTGGGGTGTGAGCGTGCTCAAGTTCTTCAATCATTTTGACAAACTGTTTACATGCGAGTCATTCCGGCTTACACTGCCACTGGTGAGCTGCGAGAATAAAAATTTCTCTGTATTGTTGCCAAGTTTAGAAAGTGCCAAAAGAAATTTGAGCACTCAAAATCTGATGTTTTTTTTTTTTTTCAATTACTGAAGGAAGGACTGAACTTTGCCAGAGACAGATGCCTCTTGTGCTGTGATGAACTGAATCTCCTCCGTCTAGAATTACCGAATAAAATGTAGGACATCATTAAATTTGAATTTTGGATAAACAATGAATAATTTCTCAGTATATGTTCTGCACAGTGCATGAAGCATATTTATATTACAAATTTACTTATCATGGATCTGAAATTTAAATTTAGTTGGGCTTCCTGTATTTTGGCAAAAGCTGGCAAGCCAGCCCTCGGGCATGCATTTACTTTTCCAAAAAATTATTTAAACTACAGGAATTACTTTTCTCACGGAGCTGGAGGCCACGAAGCCTAATAACAGGATCCGCAGGGGAGTGGGTTTGGGGTGAGAGCTTTCCTCTTGTATTTTTATGCATGTCTTAGCTGAAATACGAGAACATAAGATTGTGCACATTAATGAAAGGCAATGTGATGTTTTGTTCATATGGTCATTTGGTCATATGTCTGTCCCCGCAAATGCTTCTCCTTTCTTCGTGGCAAGAATACTCAGAAGCTTTTGTTCTAGTTCTTTAAATAATGTTTGGACCCTCCCGTGCTGTGTAGTCACCCTGCCTAGAGCACCACTCCCAGCCACTCGCTGCAATCTGTCTGCACCGATGTTTACTTATTTGCCTCTTCCTTCCAAACATCAGCCTGCGTGAGCACCAGTGCCTCCAGCAGGAGTACTTACCATGTCCTGAGACCAGAGCAAGTCCCCCATCTCCGTGGGCACCCGTGGCCCTCAGAACACCCTTATGAGTCCTTGCTTTCCTTGACAGGAAAGAGTCGCATCCTCTTAGAAGTTTCTGTAGGTCAGGTGGTCAGGAGGACTCGGCCAGGTGCTTCTAGCTTGAGGTCTTTTTCTGCAGGCATCTGGTGGCCTTTACATGCCTGCAATGCGCTCCTGGGTGTGACCCAGTGCATGGTTTGAGGACAACGAAAATGAAGGCAGTGTCTGCCACTGAAGGGCTGGCTGGTGACTACGCTGCAAGTTGATGACATCACTGCAGACACTCTGGAAGTGCGGGGCGAGTCCGTCGCTGTAAGTAGGGCTGGCACGTCTCATGCCATCAAGATCGCACACTTAATTTGCTTTCTCATAGATAATTCCAAGAGGGGATCCAATTCACACCCTGTCAGGGCAATTATGAGCTCGGGATTTATGAAGCCCTTGGTACCCAGCGCTGACCACACTGCACTGCAGGTTCAGAGCAAGTGACGTCAGCTAGTGGTTTCATTGAGGCCCGGGTGGGAACAGCACGAAGCCTGCTGTTCCCGCCTGGCCTTTGCAGTCATGAACTCTGGCTCTGGGAGGCTCAGCCTGAATGCCCATCTCCCTAATCCTCCCCACAACTGGTCTCTTTCCCGCCTCTCCCACATTCCCTACAACCCAGACACTAGGAAGATTGACCTCGGAGACACCCAAGTAACTGTAGCAGGTGGCCCCACCTGGCGCTGGCTCCAACATGGGCCCACAGCTGCCGCCCAGCTGTGGAAACCCAAATCTCAAGGTTTTCTAAGGATTTTCCCACCATCTGGGCCTAGGAATTCCCATGCCCGGAAGCTTCCTCCAGGACCAATGCGTCCCAATTCCAGGGTGGCCTCAGAGGATCCACTCACAGCCCCTTCTTTCCCTGAGACATGTCAATCCTCTCCCACCGACGCCCCCCACCCTGGCCATTACATCCCATCTGTCTGCCAGCGATGACTGCCTGTCAGCAGAGGGGCTTCTGTTCAGCTCGCCTCACGCTCGGTTCACACAGAGCTTGGCACCCCTCCGGCATTACCCTGTCACCCCGGGGCTCTCAGTAGAGTTTTATTAATTCTAACAATGAAAAGAAACATTTCCTGTGTCTGACAGGGAAACCCCTTCCCATCATCCAATAGTCTTGGGTCACTCACCTGTCAGCCCTGGAACAACCCAAGCGTTAGCCACCAGGCCAGGGAGCAGAAGGCAAGTTTATGCCTAAAGAGACACACGGGCAAGCTTCCTTGCCTTCTAGTCCTTGTATCGTCTCTGCTTCTCCATCTTGAAAAAGCCGGTGTTGCCCCTCCCGTTAACTCACTCAATAAATTTTCCCAGAACGCCAGTTCAGTTCTGGGCCCTGGACAGCTGACAAGAATCACAACAGCAGCTGTGTGCTTCCAGTGTGTCGCACGCCAAGCCACACCCCTGAGATATCTGTCATCGCAGCCCGTCTTCATGGCTGCCCTCTAAGGAAAGTGATACGGAGAGGAACGGCCTGTTGACCAAGAGCTCTGCAGACCCATTCACCTGCTCAAGCCACAGAATAACCGTGGGTGAAGCTCAAAGCGACAGCCCCAGAGTCAAGGCTCCCGCTCGCCTGCTGCGCTGGCTCCTGTGGCAACTCCTGGGGTAGCACTGTGCTCCCCTGTCCCACATGGCCTGTGGCTGGGAAGGATCGTTGTAACCAGCGGGCATTCCGCCTCATTGCCGTTTGACATAAGGTCGAGCGGGTGTGACAGACAGGATTTGCTTATGGCACAATAATGTTCCCTGCTAAACAGTCCCTTGAAGTCTGAAATGCAGATGTGAGATTTCCTAGGCAGCTGTGTTACCCACAAAGATGTTAACTCCAGCCCCCCTCCGCCTGCCCCTCCCTTGGTAATGTGACTTTGTGGCACCTACTATCAAGAGACAGAGTTAAACTCCTGAGATCTCGGCTGCTTTGTGACTCACTTTGAATTAACTAAAATGGAAGAACAGAGGCCCTGGGGGCCCTGCATGGGTCTCTTTCCCTTGCCTCTTGCCACCCCCCCCCCCATGATGAGCCCCAGCTAGCCTGCTGGAAGATGGGGGACTCCACAGTGCAGAGCCAAATCACCCCAGCCAAGGCCATGCCCCATTGGGCAGTCTAAGTCAAGCCACCAGCTGATGCAGGCACAGACTAAGCCTGGCAGAGCTCGGTGAGCAGACAGAACCACGCCGGTCACCTGTACACTTAGGGAAAGTGGAGCCTCCTTGCCACCCATTGCATTTGGTGATGGTTAAGTTGACACTAGGCAGACACAAAAGTTGACCAACTTCTAGCGCTTGGCTTCTCAAGACTGATTGTGTGAGTTTAGGGAGTGCTTGGATCTGTGATAATAAGAAATAGTACTGGTAGTCCGGAGCCACTGTACCCCGCAGCGCCTTTGTAGGGCTGGCTTAGGCGCCATTTCAGTCACTAAGACAGTCTCAGCAAATTGTTTTGAACTACAAAGCAGAGCAACCCTGTAAAGCAAAATGGCAAATGCTTCATTAAACACCTTCAAAACATAGCACTATGGAAAGTATTCAGCTGCAACTCTATTAGCATTCAATCATATATGTTGGGTAAAATTTCACACATACAAATGAGTAATTGCTCTCTAATAAAATTCAAAAAAATTAAAATTGTACGACACTTCTAATTACTATGTTCAACACTTCTAAGCAAATGCCACATAAATTTCCAAAGAAAAACAATGCACTTCCTAGAGCGTTTTACATCCCCTGTCCTGATCATTTCCATGCAGGGAACACACAGGCCATCTCGTGTATTCAATGTGCCAGGACCTTCGGCCTCTGAAAATGATAGAATCTGGGGTCTTTGAGTCTTAAGACAGTTCTGGATCAGTTCCCCAGATTTCACATGGAGAAATGGAGAGCTTGGTAGTCTAAGAGGAGTGTCCGACGAGAAAACCAGCGCTACCCTGAGTCAGGAGGTGTGTACTACATCAGGGATGGTGAAACTTTTAGAGCTTTCAGTGGTGACAAACAGCCTGCTGTGGATGCATGCCACAACCTTGGTGCCAGGGCCCAAGGTGGACAGTGTGGTAACACTCACCGGGGCCAGCAGTAGCCTCATAGGGTGTCGCTCTGTGCTCAGTCCAGCCCAGGACTTCTTCTTCCCCTTGGCCATGTAGCACCCATGAGTCCACGAGGCCCTGGGCTAACCGTGGCCTTCTCTTCTCTTCTCTTCTCTTCTCTTTTCTTCTCTTCTCTTCTCTTCTCTTCTCTTCTCTTCTCTTCTCTCCCCTTCTCTCCCCTCTCCCCTTCCTTTCCCCACCCCTTCCCTTCCCTCCCCCTCCTCCCTCCTAGCTCTCTCTCTCTTCCCTTCCCTCCCTCCCTCTCGCTTCCTCCCCTACTTCACCCTGAGTTCCACAAGGTAAGGACTGCACGGAGCTCCTCCATGTGTCTTTGCTCATGCATCCACGATTCGCGGAGCACAACCATGGAACCAATGCTTATGTGAGCACCAAGAGGATCGCAGCAAACAATTTACATCAGAGAAGGCCAATGGAGGGAACGTGTAATCCGCAGCATAATACAGTAAGGCTCTGCGAGACAAACTACAGACGGACCAACAACGAGGCGCGCAAGCGCAGCAAGGCCTCCTTCTCCCCTCCCGCCCACTCTGCAGCCCATCCTCCAGGCCCTCTAGGAGATAGAATTAGGGCACCAAGCCAACGAGGAGGCCTTGAGGACATAGGAGTTCCTTGCTTGACTTTGCCGGGTCCTGTGCCAGAAGATACATAGATCAGCCTTGCTTGCTAAAAACTTCAAAAAACTTTCAAAAATAAGTATGAATTTCCTATGGAGTGATTCCTCTCCCCTGCTGACAATATTACGCTGTTTCTTGAGCCATAGAAGACAGAGAGAAGTTAAAGATTGATGCTCCCCGGTCTTCTCTCTTGAGAAACAGTGGGAAGACAAACACTTGGAAGCTAGTCTCCGAGTGATCCTGGTGAGACGCATCTCCTGGCAGGCTGCAACCTGAGGAGAACCGTGGTCTCTCTTGGATTAAGCACCTAAATAATCCACTTAATCCAAGACAGGATTGATGTCTTAAAGCCTTGGGGCTGTTAACCACCTGCAGTGGGTGTTTGGTGGTCTTTGCTGACTGCTACTTATTTTCTTTTCAAAGAAAAACTTTTCAGTTGGGAGGGATCTCAAGGCCCATGCCAGCCTTTCCAGACCAATATTTGTGTCACGGATGCGTACATGACCACTACTGGGGCAATCACTACAGAGCCAGAATTGTACAGGGTCAACGGAGAACAAACATTTCTCAGCCTTTGGACTGTCAGCAGTAAGTGCTGGCAATTAGTGGTTTTTCTGGTAAACTAGGAGGGGGTGCCCACATTCAGATTGTTGAGCAATTACATGGGATTAAGGAGGTCTTCACTGAGGGGAATTGGACTCTTGAATGAAATCCAAGCATAAAAAGTACATCCAGTCCTTGGGAGAAATGGAGTCAAAGGCCAGACATCCCTGAGAGCGAGGAGCTGGGTAACCCATTCCTCGAGTTACCCGTTTATCCTTTGGGCAAACGCTGCCACATCTCTCTTCCAGAGGTACGGCTTCCTTGTTCCTGTCCATTTCTAAAGATTGGGTTCTTCCAAAGCTCTAGGGTCACTTTTCAGGTCCCAGGCCCAAGAGCATCTTGTTCACCTCTCAACCTCCCACTTGAGCTTTACTCCGAGGCTTCAGGAAGACCGCTATTGCCTAGAGCAGTGACTTCCTTTACACAAACCATCTCGCAGAGATCCAACCCTCAGTTGCAGCTCAGGTTAGATTTTTATGGAGAAGCTGGGTAGACACAGACCATCTGGTGTACGTGGGCTTGAACCTTGGCTTTTGCACATTCAATGAGGAAGAGATTTCTCGTGTCACTAAAAAGATGGCAAAGCTGGTTTGATGAGGTGGTGATCCACCACCTGTTTCTGAAAGCAGGCACGGGCCTGAACAACCAAACATACTGGCCCACTCAGGGAGGTACTTCGTGAGACTTACTCCGCAGTACGAAAGAAGAAATAACCACGTGTGTTTAATGGCTCTTACTGCCCATTCCCCTACTACTAAAACTGGAACACAAGGGCTGGAGAAAGTTTTGAGTCAGTTTTCAAGGGCTCACCAACTCTGTTCCTGTTTATCATTTTCCATGATGCTCTGACTTAGACAACTTCTTTCTCTCGTTTCAGTCCAGCACATTTTCCATTCTAGCCCCCTGCTCCTCTGAGTCTCCTAGTAAGTTGTGTTTACCTCTACCTCTTTATTAAGTAGTTGTATCACTGTTAGGAAATTATTTCCCCCTTTGAACCACCGGGAAGTTATCACTCTATAAATGGAAATAATGCATTCTCCAAATCTGACGGTTTACCTAAAGTACAAATGTATGCACCCTTTTTTGTTTATGGATCTCATTCTCAGGAACATCACTGCTGTGGCTTACATCTAAAATGTGGCCCTCGAGTCTCCCGTAGTCAAGGGGTGGGGCTTTTGTTGAATCATGGGCTTGCTGTGCCCTCCAGAACCTTAATCCACCAGTGAGTTCATAGCAGAATGCACTGGTAGGAGAGGGCCCTGCTTGAAGGAGGGGCTTCAGGGCGTGTCCCAGAAGGGCATATTCTTGTCCCCAGAGCTTCCCTTTGCTTCCTTCTTCCTGGTTCCCTATGTTAAGCAGCTTTCCCAGACCTCTTCGCCACAACTGAAACCACCATGTACTGAACCCACTGGAAACTGAGCCAAATAAACCTCTCCCCTCTTAAACTGTAAATATCCAGTATTTCGCTCCAGTGATGAGAAAGTTACTGGTGCAGTGTCCTTCGGTAGACATACCCATGCCTGAGGTGGCAATGGTAGGGCTTTGTGCTCTAAGTCTTGTCATGACACAATGCTGCAAACAATCTTCTTGTCTGTTCATGGGTATCAACTGAATAAATAAACTGTGTTCTATCCACTAAGTGGAAAACCACAATATTGTAAAACAAATGACAGTAAGATCTGCATACTGATGTAGAAAGACTTCTGCATGTATTAAGAAAAAAAATTTGTTAAAGCAAGATGCAAGATACCAAAATTGGGTTATGGCATAACAACAACTACAAAATTATCCCTGATTCTCAGCAAAACTCTGCTGTGTAGGCCTTGGAATCTACAGTCTTTTCTGCACTAATGAGCGAGTCATAAGGTAAGACAGAAGATGTCTTCAAGCTAGAACTGGTCACCAGCAAAATAAGGGGCAGGGGCCTAGAATTTTCGGTCCTATCCTCTGACCTCTGGGACTGAGTTCGTTTACCAATGGCCAATGGTTTGGTCTGTCATGAGGATGTCATGGACCTTCTATGAAACCACGAGCCACCAAGTTCCACGACCTTTCACAGTGAACGGAGCGGCGTGCTGGGGAGGCCTCTGTTGGCGCCCACCCCACACCTGCTGCCACGTGTCTCTTCTGTGTGGCCATGTTCCCACATGTTGTCCTTTCCCAGCGGAGCTGTTGTGGCAGATAGAAAACCTGGCTGCCTTCAGCAGGTCATTTGAATGGGCAGGAAATATGATGGAGCAATGTCTGGTCCTGCTGCAACCTGTGTCGTCAGGCGGGCAGGAAGACGGGCCACATGGAGACTTCCACTTGTGGCCATTGCCTGACAGTTGGGAAGTTTTTTTGGGTATGTGTGTGGAGCTGAGTTCGAACTTACGACCTCGCACTTGCCAGTCAGGCATTTGTGCCATGGAGCTATCTCCCCACCCCCCATGAGCGTGAGATCTTAATGGGTGGTATTTAATGCCAACTCTAGGCATTAGATACTACCCAGTAGATGGCCAGGATTGAACTGAACTGTTGGATACCAGTAGTGCTGGAAAATCCATGTGGAGAAAAACATGTACTTCGTGATCATAAAAAGCAACACACACACTTAGTAGCAGACTGAGGTCCCTAAAAAAAAAAAAAAAAAATTACATTCTCTTCTTAAGAAAGTAATATGAGGGTCACAGAGATAGCTCAGCAGCATAAGCACCTGCCTGGCAAGTGCAAGGACCCAAATTTAGATCTCCAGTACTGCATGCCAATCAGCCACAAAACCTTGGGTGTACTGTGCTGGCCATGAAAATCGGGTCTGGTGTTACATGTCTGTAATCCCAGCACTGGGAAGGCTAAGACAGGAGGGTCACTATGAGTCTGAACTGCACAAGGAGACTCTGAATCGATAGTACTAATGATGATGATAATAATAATTTTTTAGAAAGAAAGTAACAAGAAAACAAGATAGAGTGTTCGTATTTGCTTTTACTTGCACAATGAAATGCGAAGAGGTAGACTAGCGTATAATCAAAATGAATGTCTAATGACCAAGGTGAAGCAATGTGCCAATGACAGGGGTGTGGACAAGTGTCACCTGGCTACTGTTTCCAGAAACGGAGTGTAATGAACGGGACCCAGGGACAGCTGGGGTCTGTTACTGAAAGTCCCAGAAAGCTGGGACGCCAGGTGATGCGTAGCAGCTTCCCCCGTGGGCTCTCTGTTGCTTTCTCCCTTGCTTGGAGTGCTACTGGTTGACCCCTGAGTGAACCCTATGGCAGGGAAGGGATGGAAGCTGATGAAGATCGTGGTCACGTTCGTGGCTAAGTACGTGGTCCTCCTTTGCTGAAGTGATTGTGCAGGAGATCACGCTGACTGCCCTAAATAAAGCTGACTTGCTTCAGGGGTTCATTGCTCACTGAGGGACGAGTGTCAGTGAGTCCTCTGAGCTACCTCCATCGGGTCTTCTCGTCGTTCAACAGACAAGATTTCTATATATAGGCCTTTTTTTTTTCTTTCTTTTTCTTTTTTTTTTTTTTTTTGATAGCTTTAACTTTTGAATCCTGTAAGGGTTTACCCATTAAATGTTTTAATTAAAAGCACCTTCTTCATATAATTATTGTCAGCCTTAATTCTTCTCTGTCACTTGTAGTCACTAATTATATAGCTGTGCAAGGGAGCATGACATAAAGTGCAAAGAAAATATATGCCACGTGCTCTGGGTTGGCTGGTGGGCGAGGCCCGCCTCCGGTGCTCAGGTTTGCTGGTCATCCATCATACAAGGACAATCATAGTACTTAGGTCATGGAACCGCACTGAACGGTGGACGAGATGGCATGCTGTTGGAACAAAAGAGAGCCATTAGAGTGTGTGCTGGATCCCTCACACACACCTGGCACGAAGAGGTTGTGTGTGAGTTGGCAGATGGCCCAAGTTTTTATGGGAAAGTTTGGTCCCCAAATAACCCCAAATGTTTTCCAATGACAGCGCTTAAGTTTTAATCTTAAGCTCAGTGCCATGAGGAACAAAGAACAGAATATACAATACAGAAGCCCAGGGAAAAGAGAATAGGAAAGATGTATTCTAACTGAAAATCAAGTAATAAGACACCGAGGAGCTAGTGAGTGGGAGAGGAGCAGTGCTGGGTGGCAGAGCCCAAAGCCTTACAAAAAGAAGAGGGAGAAGGAGGGAGCTGCACGCTGAAAAGGCATACCAAGTGGTGATTGGTAGAAAGCAGACAAAAGAGCAGGGCGTGGTGTTGTGCACCTAGAATCCCAGCACTTGGAGGCGGAGGCAAGAGGACTGCCACGACTTCAAGGCCAGCCTGAGCTACTTAGCGAGCTGAAAGGCAGCCTAGACTGCATAGTGAGGCCCTGTCTCAGGAAAGAAAGAAGAAAGACAGAGAGAGAGAGAGATAAAAGAGAGAAAGGAAGGAAGAAAGAAAGAGATGAAGGAGAGAAAGGAAGGAAGAAAGAGAAAGAAAGAAAGAAGGAAAGAAAGAAAGAGAAAGAGAAATAAAGGCAATCATCTTTGGCTAGTCACTCTCTTCTGAAACATAGAACATCAAGGATAAAGAGGCATAAGATTAAAGCCACAAAAGAATGAATACAATGTACATACAAAGGGAGGATACTTGGTTTTAGGACTTCTGGGTAATATTGGAAGACAAGGAAATGCTATCCTTAGACAACTGAAGCACAACAGTGTCAACCCGAAATTCTATCCCCAGCAAAACTATCACAAAGCTCGCGACAAAGATATATCTACAGAAGACAAAGATGTCAAGGAATCCATGGCCGCCGCAGCCCATTGGCCTGACCTGGCCCAGCGACTCCCTGCAGAGCACCATGCAGTGCACACCAGCCAAGGTGCTACAGGGGCAGCACAGCAACATAATTACAACAGACAGCAAGGGACCCACAAGACCAAATATGTACACAAGTGACATACTTACCAGCAGTCACATTGTAGCACAAATGGTTTACTGCTGATGTATTTCCTATTTCTGTAGAATTCCCACTCCTTCCTTCTGTGTGGGACTCGCTCTTGTGTTCTGCTGTTTTTATCAGTTCTTCAGTTTATCCAATAGCCTGTGCCTATTGCTCTATCATGTGAATAAATGCACAGTAAGACACAAATAGGCCTCGTTCCCCAGCCCTAAAAGATGGCAGGCTTCCCCAGGGTCAGCCACCCAGAGGCCTCAGCCACATGGCCACTCCTCTTCCCGTGAGACGTTTTCAGGAAGAAGTTGGAGGCCTCCAGGGTGTGTCTAAGAAGCAGGAAAACAAAGAACCGCTGCAACACAGACAGGCAGGTTCCACCCTTGGAGTCTCCTCCTCTGTGGACAGGGGCCAGTTGCGCCCCGCCCTCTTCAGGCACGTCTCCAAGGCTCAAAGGTTACAGAGTCAGCCTGGGCAAGGCTGCAGGGTGCCGAGAGCTGTCCCTGCTCTCTCCCCACCTGGGGCTCCAGAAGCCCCACTGGGCTCTCCCATCCCCTGGGCTGCCCCTTGGCTTGGCTCATATTTCTATCCTTTGAGATGTCTCCCCCAGACAGTGTCAGAATCTTCCTTGGAGTACAGCTCCATTTAATCCCAACAGGGGTGGAATTCTAACTGGTCTACGAGTGTAGGGCAACGTGGTACTGCTGTTCCTTACAATGCTCCTCAGTCATCCTGAGCATTTCTGTCCGCCGAACAAAAGGCGATGGCGCAGCCATGACGGCTGGCCGGGTGGATTTATAGTGCCCGCAGCAGCAGGTAGCTGGGTTTGCTTAAGCTTTAAATACTTGAAAATCTGCACGCATGAATTGGGAAGTTGGAAGAACTTATGTTTTCCTCGCCAAAGAAATTAACTGTCCTGACAATTTTCATAAAGCAGACGTAACTCCATTATTTTGAAGTACATTTTAAACACAAAGATATGATGGCAAATGCGAAACAAAATTTGAAGCCACAGATCTCTTGAGAAAGCTCCTAGTAGCCAGGCCAGTATCACACCCCTTTTGTGAATGAGGAAACATAGCCTAAGAGTTTCCGTTTAATCTCCTAGGACTTAGTAGCAAAGCAGGGTGTCCAGACGCAACAGCCCTTTGTTCCAGGCAGAGGAATGGGCCACAGGCTCCAAGGGACCCCACGAGGGCAGTGCTCTGGAGCGCACATCTTCACGTTCTTGATCCCTTTGAGCTGGGGCTCTGAGACCCCCGAGGAGGGTCTCGCTCACAGCTCCGTGCACCACCAGGCAAGCCCGCCGTGCCCGAGGCTCAGCTGAATCCTCTTAGCTCCCGGAACTGGCGGGCCGCGCTCTGCTCTAGGGGTCTGCACAGCTCATCAGGCCCCCTGTAGATGCCTCCCTTGAGCACCTGTGGCTCCTGCTGTGCGCTGCTCCACATCCTGCTGAGGAAGTTAGTACCCGCCTCTCAGTTCATCAGTCAGAACTCTTGAAAAGGAGTTTAATTAAAACAAGAGGCTCTTGGGTCTTCACAGACTAGATGATGATGAAACCTCCTTAGAATATTGGATTTCTTTTTGCTCTTGGGCTGCCTCTTTGTCTTTGTCCAATACCTTCCCTCTGGTGCTCTCTGAGTCTGCGTCCGGGAAGGGACAGAGAGGCAAGGAGGAAGGGTGGGAATGAAGTAAGACCTACTCTTGTTCACATCCCAACCCCCACGAAGTTCTGAAGTCCTGAAGGTTTCAACCTGCGGCTTTGGGATCACTTCCGGGGACCAGCTCACAGGTGTCCTGGGCAGGGTCCCCTCCCTGACACCCCAAGGGCCACTGTCATTCCCATAGGCCAGAGGAGGAAGCTCTGCATCCTGAAGGCCTGCCAACGCCAGGGAAGCCACCAGCCCTCCCCTCCAATCAGACAGTCCCCAAACCCCACTCCTTCCTCAACAGTCAAGCACCTCAGTCTCGCTCCGTCACCGACTGTAGATGGATTTTATTCTCGAACGGTGACTCCCTCCTGTCCCCCTCAGAGGTCCACGGGAAGGCGATGTGTAGCCATGCGTGTAGCACCAGAAAGGAAAAAAGCCCCACAGATCAGAGCAGGCTCTGGGATTTTTTTTTTATTATGCATTTGACAGTATTTTCTGAGTGTTCACACAACGAATGAATTTCCCTCCAAGATACCATCTCGCTATCGTGCCAAACAGTGCACGTGTGTTTTTAAAACGTAAATTCATGCTCTAAAGAATATGAGTTTGGGTTCAGAATGCGATTTATAAAAATCTCTCCATATCTGTACAGTGACTTCACTTCTAAACCATCCCATAAAGGAGCTGAAGTAGAGAACAGCTCCCCAATAAATAATCTCTTCTCTAAACTGTACAAAATCCTGCTAGCCAGTCAGTTGCTTTCACTTCCTCGTGATAGAGATGTGCTTTCATACCTAGAATAACTTACAAAACACTCTTCCAGAGTTTAACATCTGGTCAAGGCCAGTGTGCCATTGTGCACCACCTACGACTTCTCCCGTTGGGTTGGGTCCTCCTAGCTCTCCAACGCTCAGTGGCGGGGACGTGGGACCGACTCACACACTTGCTGTCGGCGCAGCTCAGCTGGAAGAACACGGCTGAAGGAGATTTACAACCATCAGGCATTGTAAGTCCCAGATGTTGCCAATTATATACATAAATAGGAATTTACATAATTTATAAAGAGTTTGTGTTTGTGGTTTGTTTTGAAGCCACTCCCCAAAGATCTACATTTATTCATGAAAGCAAAATAGTCAACCTAATAGCCTCGAGCAGGAGGGGGGGCAGCTTTGTAACTGGCTTCCTGCCACCGTGGCCTGGGAGCGTCACTGCGCGTGGTCCTGGTGTCTGTAGGAGATGCACAGGGCCAGTCCAGGGAGCAAGACTCGGTGAGACACACCCCAGTGTTCAAAACCAGCAGACGCTCTCTCCTCTTCTTGTCACCAATGTCCAGGGCCTCCTGCTCCCTTTTCCTCTTGTTTTTGTCCTTGGACAGACACCATTTGGATGGTCACAAAGCACAGGTGAAATTTCTATCTGAATACACGCCTCACCCTTGAGAACTACTGTTCAGTTCTGACCCGGATCTGAAACCAACAGCTCGCCCCTCACCAGCTCCCAGCCCGCCGACGGAGCAGGCAGCCCACTCGGGCCACACACGCGCTGCGCATCTAGGTCGCGATGGACACGTGTTTACTTTTGCAGACGGCAGCCTGGGTGTCCACTTACTCTCCAAGAGAAGTCTTGTCAAAAGCCAGTAAGTGGCTTTCGGGCTTCCCAGACCTCTCCAAAAATAATTTCCTGCGTGAAACTGGAGCTTCGGGCATCTGGCCCCAGGGCACATCTGGGATCATTTTATCCATTAGGGAAACCCGGGTCACGTAGATTTGGGTATTCTCGGAGTAGTGGTGAGCTATTAAGTGGAGATCTTTGGGTGGGATTTCTACCCCAGGCAAATTTACTCCTTGTCCCTAAAGAAACGGAAACTTGAACTGCGTGTGAACAAGGGCTCCTGGCTGGAAGGGAGGGCAGGCAGGCAGGCAGAGAGGACTGGGCGGAGTCGCAGTGGGGGACAAGCATCAGTGGTGGGCGCCTAAGGCCTGGGGGCCTTGTCTGTCCTGGACATCAGCCGGTCTTGAACCAAGAGAACAAAGAAAACAGGTGCATTAGGATAGGCTCAACCTCTCCCCAGCCAAGAGGGCCTGCTTCCACCCACCATGCTCAAGCTGAGCCCCCACCTGAGGGTGGCCCCTCACCACAGCCTGGGATCTGAAGGGCAGGATGTGGCAAGAATGCTCTCAGCAGGTGTGGCCTCGGGAAGCCCTCCCTCGGGTAGCCAGCACCATCCACAGCCCCGAGCCCAGGGGGCAGCAGCCGCCACTCCGAGAATGTGAATCTGGACACTACTCACCCAGCTCTTACAAGAAAGCAGGGATGGAGGCTTGTGGGAGCCTTTCCTCCCAAAGACATGAATCCTAAAACCCCAGAAGAGCCACCTTCCCAGGGGGACCTTGCGTTCCCAGTGTCAGTCTCAGCTTCTGAACTTGTGGCAGAATCGTAATAGCAGTGGCAGCCGTGGAGGCCCCTGTGTCTTTTTCTGGGCATGAGGTCCTTTGATAACCTTGGCACAGACCCCGGGGACTTCGTACTTGCGGTGCCCCTGAGCAAAACACTACTCCTGCTTTGCTCCTCCGGGCGGACTCTGCCCTCACTTCCTTCAGGCTTCTGTGTCAAGGTCCCCTGGCTCCTCAGGCTGCTCTTGTGCCCCTAGTCACCACTCAGAGCCACCCCAGCACCTCCCCTCGCCTCGCCAGCCTGCTCTTCTCTGTCTGTCACCCCACGCACCACACACACTCCCCTGGGTCTGCTTTATTCCCACTGGAGCTCCTTAAAGAAGAGCCTTGCTCCGCCTGTCCCCCGCTGTGCCTGGCACAGAGCAGGTGCTTAGTGACTCCACCGAATGAATAAATGATGCCACGGATGGATGGCTTTAATCACATCCCTCCCTCACTGAGCAAAGTTTTGGTTAGGGGTGAGGAAGGGAGAAAGGGGGGGGGGAGAATGAGGAGGCCAAGTGGGGACCAGCTGGGGCCTGGCTGTCCCTCTGGGGACCTCTGTGCTGCCCCTGCCTGCTCCTTCCTCTCCATTTTCATTATGGATGCTGACAGATCCCTCCACGGAGCTTTGGAAGCTGTCTGCCACCAACCGGAAAGTCTCCTGTATACTGAGCACGGTTTAATCTTCCCTTGATCAATGCCTGTAGGAACTGAAGCCACCTCTAGGCTATTATTATGAACATAAATTACCATCCCATTGCAGATGTGCCGGTGAGTCATTAATAATGACTTCTGATGGGTAGAATGACAAAGCCCAGCTCAGCTGCAGGAAGTGCTGGGCATCTTGCATACAAAAAACATAAGCAGGACCAAAGTATGGTAAAGTCAAGGCAGGGCCTGTGACTCTGAGCTGAGCCAGGAGCTTCACCTCTGTCCTGAAACAGCCACGGAGAAGGGAGGGGGTCGGGGCTAGAGTTCCAGGACTGCAGAAGCAGAAGCTAAGGCCGGCTTGGGCAGCTCGGCTTGCTGGACCAGGGAGGAACGTGGGGGACCCCTGGCTGCCAGGACCCATGCCGCCCCCACCGTGCCTTGCAGGGGGGGGGGGCATGTGCATGTCTTCACCTCTGCTGCAGCCTGAGGTGGGACCCCATGGCTGTCCCCTCCTCTTCTTGGT
The DNA here is from genome assembly GCA_004027025.1 of Myocastor coypus. NCBI lineage: Eukaryota > Metazoa > Chordata > Mammalia > Rodentia > Myocastoridae > Myocastor > Myocastor coypus. The sequence continues at coordinate 114,164 of PVJA010000358.1, read as the reverse complement.
CTGCTTTTGCCGCTGTCCTGGAATGACTGTGGGGAGAGAGCCAGCTTTAATGAGTCAACCTGCATCTCCGTGAGGCTGGGCTTCAGTGTCAAATTATGACTTCCTGTTCCCCACCAGCCAGCGCATTAGCGCTCTCCCCAAGGACCCCGTCTCAGGCACAGTTTGGGAAGGTAGAGCGCCTGGTGGGCGGCTGCCTGCCAAGCAGAGTACATCCTGTGACTCATCAGATGTGGGAAATGCCAGCAGGGGAATGAAAATGCAATTAACACTGGCTTTGTCAGACAGCGGGTCCTGACTTCCGGCTACCTGGGCACCTGCCCGGGCCTGGGTTCTCTTAGCTCCAGCTGTGTCTGGAAGTCGCATTTCTAGCACCAGCTCTCAGCAGGGCTGAGGCAGGGCTGACCAACCGTCGGGGGTGCTAAGTCTTGGCCCAAGGTGAAGGAAACGAGGAGTGAGGCGCGAAAGCTTCAAGCAGAGGTCAGCTGGCTGCTGTCTGGGCAGGCCCCATGGCTCACTCGCCCTTAGGGACGAACCAATCAGCTTCCCTACACACAGGGGCCAGCAGCCCCCCTGCGCCCCTCTCAGGGTGTACCTCAGGGAGAGCCAAGAGCCCCACATGCTGCCTTGTGAATAAGCTGAACATTAATGTATGCAGGGTGGCGCATTCTTCAATCCTGAACTCTCGGCAATGTATTCAGATTTATGCAAAGTGCTCCTCAGGTCAGGAGAAAGGCGTCTGGGGAGCAGACTCAGACCTGAAAGGCAGCAGAAGGCAGCAAGGGGCCGTCACAGGGGCTGTGACACCTGCCCATGGAGCGGGGGACCTGTGGCCTCTGGGGTCCACACCTGCCCTCTGCTCATCTTCAGAGTTCCAGAACGGGGCCACGCCATCTCAGCCAGGCCTTGCACAATGCCCTGGAAATGGGCAAGATGAGAAAGGGTGTCCTACCTGCTGGCATCCACGGTCCCTGTGCAGAACTGTACACAGGCCTTGTCGTCGGGCTCCACACAGGCACAGCGCAAGGGCATCTGCGGGGAGGGCTGCCCGCGCCCTGGAGTTGGTCCCAGGGACCTCTTGTCCCGGAAGCTTCCTTTGTAGTTGGACAGCCCATAGGGCACAGTCTGCCTGCAAAGCACAACGTGGAGTCAAGGAAGTGTGTGTAGGGCTCTTGCCCGGGCCCCTGCTGGGTGGGAAGCATCTGGGTTTGGGAGGCTCTGGAGCAGTTCAGGCTGGCGAACCTTTTCGAGCTTTCCATGATAACAAGCAGCCTGCTGCACGTGCCGCCTGCCTCCAGCAAACTCCTGAAAGCCGGATGAGACCGCAGGGGTGGAAAGATGCAGAACCAGGGAAGGGACTGTGGTCCTTAGAGAGCCACACGCATGCAGAAACCCCTCAGCCCGCCTGGGGAAGCAAAACATGACTGTGCCTTTGAGCTCTGTGCCCTGGACCCTGGCAGCCACACAGCACACTTCTTGTTTTCTGGGCCAAATGAGTAATGCTACTCTGGGTCTCTGTCCTTCTCCACCCCTGAAAACCAGGCCTGGGCCTCCAGTCCTCCTCCATCACCCGCTTCAGGAGAGTCAAGAAACAAGGCTAACTGGACACCTTGCCTTGAGCGTGCTCTTCCTGTGCCCGAAGGCGTGACAAGGACGTGTGTGATGACCCACATGCTGGTCCACATCTGCAGCCTTGCCCCAGCACCTGGGACAGAGCACTATACCTGTAAGACCCCGGGCATCTACTGCCAAGAGGTGTTGCACGCAACCCCCTGCTAAGCTTCTGCTGTGCGTGGTGCAGACCCTGCATGGGTGTAAAGCAGAGCAAGACAGATGTGATTACAGGCTTTAGGGATAGGCCCTGACCTCTGCACACCACTTCCTGGAAGAGACGAACATCTGAAGGGAGGCTCGGTTCCCCCTGAGAGGTGCTATCACCACAGTGGTAGGAGGGCCAAGGATGGAACTGGCCTTAGGAAAGTCTTGCTACAGAGCCAGAACAGAGGTCTGAGATGATTTTTTTTTTCTTGTTTCAGAACTTTTGTTTGTTTATTTATTTATTTTTATGGCCGGCTCAGCCTGCCCTAAGGGCAGGGCTGGCGCAGCATGTGGTGCCGGGGACCGAACCGTGGTCCCTGTAGCCGCCTACAGGAGCTTTAGACCACTGAGCCATCCTGCGGGGCCCCAAGGTCTGAGATGATTGACCACTTCTTTTTGCTTATGGCTGTCAGGGAAGAGGGGGTGTGGTGGTGTTCAGAGCAATAAACATTTAAATCTGGTCCTTATGTTTGTGTAGATCCAACCCATTGCTCCCCAGAGAAAAAAGGAGGCGTCCAGTTGAGTGGGGAAAGTTAAAACCATATGCTTAATTCATTACTACTATTGAATGTGACTTAGGGACAGATTAATAATACCTCAAAGAAACTTTCATGGCTGAAGCCAATTTTCCAATAAGTCTTGGTCTTGCTGCTCATCCCCAGAGATTAAGCCACCTTGGTTTCTCTGAGCTCCATGGAGTATCACCAATTACCCACCTCAAAGGGTGGCCTGACACCCTCCCTGTGTTTCCAAAATAAAATCAAATTGAATTTCTTTCCATTAGGAATACACGCCATGGAGCCTTTTGGAGCCAGTGAGGGCAAATCGGGCAGGGGTGCCCTGCAGTGATCTGATGCTCAGAAAAACCCTGCTCCCCGCTGGGCTGGGGGCCGGAGCTGAGGAGTCTGCTCGGCCCTGTTCCCCTCCTTCCCACCGAGTGCCCCGAGACACAGAGACATCACAGAGCGCTGGCTCCCTGCTGGCCAAGCGCGCACGGATGGAGAAGGAAGGCAGGGTCCAGCGCCCTTAGGAGCTGAGCGCTCTCTTGTACTCCATTTTTCTCGAAACAGAGACATGGGGGAGGGGAAAGAAACAATGCAGCCATTGTTGTGAGTTGGGGTTTGGCTAGAACTATGTTTTTTTCAGTAGGAGAGCTGCGTTAAATCTCTAAGTGTAGACATTAAATCCAGTCCTCCATTCCTCCGTGAAAATTACACACGAGGAAGAACAAGGCTCCCATTTTTCCATCAACAGTGAGACCTGCAATTTTAAAATTGCTGTCAGCTGATTATGCATTTATGGATTTAGAGCCACTCAACTGGAGTGAAACACTCTAAAGTGTTTTAAGTAAGGAAACAAGGCAACAGGGTATTTGTTAATAGAGACGTGCCTAGCACTTCCCCGGCAGCCGGGCTGGTATGCAAACGCCCTACCAATTTCCAAGCTTGTTTATAGAGCCAGGCAGTCCCCTTCCCTTCCCAAGGACTGGGAGACAGCACTGTTGCCTTCGCCCACATCTGTGGGCTCCACAACAACCGTTCCAACGGAGGCCCACCTCCCACGACACTTCTACACATTCAAAGATGTTAAGTCTGATCAGCTCTTCAACAAGAGTCCTACCCCGCTAGCTGGACCAGCACAGCTTCAGAGCACTAGCGCACCAGGCCTTGAATTTAGGAATCAGTTTCCACCCGGGTTGCGGGGGGCAGGTTGGACTAATGCAGGCCCAAAGACTTGGCCACCTCTCCTTCCCGGTGCTCCCTCCCACACCAAAAAGATTCTCGCCCACCCCAGGCAGATGCCCCACACCGTACCCAAAAGCTCCGTCTACACTCTGGGCTGCCAGCAGCTACCGGTGAGTGCCCTCAGGCCAGGGGTTATGTGCCTCAGCCTTGTTCCTTGGTGCCACATCCTAGAAGACAAGGGTGGGGACCCTGGGAGTAGGCCTCAGAACGCTCAAGTGAGGAACTCCAGCAACCTAAGTCATTGGAACATGATCTAGCAGAAAGAAGAACCAGCATTCTGAGGCACATTCTCTGCAGTGGGCTGGGGGCATGTGGCTGAAGGAGAGCTGTGGGTGGCCTTCTCAGTCACAGAGCCTGACCACAAGGGCTTCTTACCTGGGTCTAAGAGCCAGCGAGAGGCTCCTCAAGAGCAGAACGTGGGGCTTTAACTTTTTCTGTACCTGTCCCGGGCCTAGTACAAGGCTGAGGAGATAAAAACCATTGACGGAACATCTGGTAGCTAATGGTGAGATGCTCCTAGTCTGGCAAGACTGGATTCTTTCCACCCTCTTGAGTTCAATAACCACAAATACCATCGCAGTGAGTCCCCAGCATCTGTTAAATCCCCACTGCCTGCCTAGAGTTAGTCTAAGTTTGATATGGACGCAGCTAGGCACAGATATCTGAGTCTCTGGGAATTCACATGTTACCACAGTATGACAGCAGGTACAACAGGTGTCAAGCCAGGGTGCGCAGAACACACAGGCGACATGGAGGGCAGAGGCGTGCCTCACCGTTCCATTAAGGGATGGCGCCCTCAATGACGATCACTCGGCCCTCACAACGCTTCCCTGGCTGACGAAAGGGTGGTTGAACAAGCGGAACAAGAGGCTGTATGGGGACTGGCTAGCAGAGAGTGAGCCATGCACACGTCGGCCTCTGGCGGGACCGACTTGGACCGGGAAGTCTTGCGTTGCATCAGAGAAAACTGTTCATTTGCAGGGCCAGCGTTTGAGGTACGTGGCTGAGCAATAATCCTTTATCCGATGTCAGAGTATTATTTATCGCAGCACTCCTTACAGGTCACGTGTCCCTGGACACCACATAGAAGGGCTGGTGACCACGAGAAGCTCCCAAGTCCCCTGCGATTGCCGCTCGCCCGCCACACCACACTGAAAACAGCTTGTCTTATAATAAGTTTTTACAGAAGCCTTGTGTGTGCCTCTCTTCTCTACAAAACTTGTTTTCAAGTTCTATGTGGCCTTTTCCTAAAGGAATGCACCGTCTCCATTTTTGTCAGCGGGAAACTGGCTTCCGTGCCAAAAGCCTAATGGACAGATGCAGACGGTCACAAAGGCCGTGCTCGCAAGCAGCGAAAGAACTTGACATGCCAAATTCAGAATTCTCTGGGATGTATTCAGTCACTTCCTCACCAAAACTCCAGGGTTCCCTGAGTGGCATTTAGTAAATATTTGCTGAGAGCTTCAACATGTGGGGCTGGGCATAGAGTCCAGGTAAGCCGATAGAACAGAGACCTTGTACACATAAAGTTTCAGTCGTGAATATTAGTCAACTGGCATCTGGCGAGCTGCAGCCCAGCAGCAGAATATGCCGTTGCATCTGGAACTTTCACTCAGAAGTCCCGATTTCAAGCTTTCTTTGAATAACAGGAAGTTGTGCTGAAACCCACAAGCGTCTCTGATTCCAACATGCCAGTGCCTGCCCAAAGCCGGCTATGCAGAAGCGCTCCGTCTCGCTTTACAACTGTCTTTCTAGGCTATTTTTGCTGAGTCTGGCCCTCATGGGCATCTCGGTTTACAACTGCCAGGCTAGTGTTGTGTGCCATAAAATGAAGCCAGCCAGGTGACAAGCCATATTGGCAAAATTAGTGCCGGAAGCCATTTTTGGATGGATCAACGTCGTCTGCATCTTCCTAATTTAACAAGCCCGTGTCCTAGCTGAATGTGTCCCCAACAAGTCAGACATGTTTACCTTGCGTTTACAACATGATCCATGCCCTTTGGGTCACACTTGCCTCCTGGAGGGGGAAGCACAGGCAGTGTAGGCCTCCGTGGACAGCCTGAGAGAAGGCGCAACAACTGCAGAGAGGCAGGAGGCAGCCCAGCTGCCGGGCTGTGCTGGCCATGGGACACCAGCCTTCCATTCCCTGGAGAAGCAAATCCGAGACCCCAACGGGCTTTCCAACTAGGGCTCTGTTTCAGATTTTATGAAATGCCTTCTTAGAAGGCACCATGTTTATCAACTTTCCCACGTTTCATCCTTTCGAGCCAGAAAGAAAGTGCCTGTCACCGTCATGGACCATGGTGGAAACACGAACCAGTTAAAACTTTGTTCTAATGAGTAAGACAGGATGCGGGAACTACTACAAGTGGCTGAATACACAAAAGGCTGCAAACATTTCAACAAACATCTAGTGGAAGCCTGATGTGCACAGATGCACCAGGGAAAGGGGAAATAAAATTCAGGAACAGGAGGACCGGCTCTCAGCACTCTTGGGGACCTAGCCGCAGGGATTCTCAGAGCCTGAGGCCAACAGTCATAGTTTCTGTCTCCCTGAGTCTCATTTTTTCGGGGTGAGGTGTAGCACAGGGACAGGGTTTGCCTAACATGTGCAAGGCTTTCAGTTCAATCCCCAGCACCAAGAAAAGCCACACTCCTCTGGGAAATGATCCCTCTCCTGTTGTGGGAAGTCACTGAGAGAATGACCGCCCACCCACCTGTCTCTTCTGAAGACTTGGCAGGTGACCTAACCTGGGTCGGTCTGACCTTCTCTTTCCTGAGACTCCTGGGTGAAGACGAAAGAGCAGAATGCATCCTGGGACTCGTCTTTGGCAGGTGGCCGTATCCTGCCTCAGCCAATCGGTTGCACTGCTGGAGCCCCCAGCTCTGTCCCTTCCTCCTCCTCCACCCCAGCATGGGCAGATCCCAGCACCCAGCACTCTGCTGACCTTGCGCAGGCCAGTCTCTCTTCTTTGTCCACTCGTCAGACCCTTATGCAAGCTCACCATGCTAGGCTTCCCCTAGGCTGCCCTTCACCTCCGGCAAAGGCAGTGGACCAGGAAGCCAACTCCTCAGTGGCCCTGACCCTAGAGGTACAAAGCACATGTGCACATGTGTATCAGGCAAGCTGTAGCTTCACCTCTGCTGCAGAGAATTCCCACAGTGCAAAGTCCAACTCCCGGTAGCCCCGGTAGCCCCAGAAGAGCAGATAACACCAGTAACCTCAACAGCAAAAGTATGGGTTGTGGGTTGTCCACTGACTTTTTTGGAGATATCCTATACCCTCCCTCTCTCTCTCTCTCTCTCTGTCTCTCTGTGTCACACACACATGCACACGCACACACACACACACACACTCTTTAGACTAGCCATCTAAAAATTGCAACAGCTCACTGAGTATTGACCTCTAGCCTCAGGAACAAGGTGGAGGGCCATTTTCTTCTGATTTTCTATGCTCAGGTGGCACCCATGAAACCTGGCCTTGGTATGTCCTCGGGGTCAGCAACAGCTCGACTCTGTCCCAATGGAGTGACTCTGTGGTGTTGGCCTCTGCATGCAGGTGCCTGGCTCATGGTGGGTGCTCAGTAATGACCGATACCCCAATAACAAGCACCAGCTTCGGAAAGGAAAGAAAGGAGAGAGAGAGAGAGAAGAGGAAAAGGACGGGAGGGAGGAGGAGAGGGGAAAGCAAGTGCGTCTAAGCTTGCATTACTTCTAGGCTGTACCCAGCCTCCCAACCATACAGAGTTCTTGGCTGATTGAATGGATTTCTACTTTCTCATCCTTAATTGGCTCATCTCAGAGCGTTTTCCTAGAAGGAGTATGATCTCCAGATGGTTTCAAGCGGGGAGACTATGTTTGGTAATAGTGTAGTACTCATCAGCACCACGGTGAACAGCCCAGAGCCGGCTCCAACCTCGAGTACAAGCTGAGGATTCGCGGGGTGACAGCGCTTCTCGGCACCTTTTCTCTGGGCCTTGAGGAGCCGCCGGGCTCCCCGGGGCTGGCCAATGCCTCCAAAGGTCCATCGAGCTCCAAGTTCAACATGGAAGTTGCAACACCTCCTCAGCTCACTTGAGCACCTCCAAGCAGTTCAATGTTGGTCAAAAGCCTTAGGCCTTCTCTCCGGGAAGAAAACTATAGTCCCGCTCAACCTAAGCACTTTCTGGGATCTCACCAAGTACATTCAGGAAGCCATAGGCCAGACTGCTTCTATGCCTCCACAGCTAATGACCATAAGACTAGGAGCCCAGAGCTAGTCCTCCCCCAAGGCAGGCAACCACATAGGAGTCTACCTGGAAGAAGTGCCAGGGATCAAAGGAAGAAGAAGTGATAAAATGCCTGATCTTGTTGCGTGCTGCTGGACATTCAAAAGTTACAAAGCAGGGACTGGCGAGATGGTTCAGTGGTCTAAAGTGCCTACTTAGGAAAGCTTAGGCAACTGCAGTGACTGCAGTTCGATCCCCGGCATCACATGCTGGGCCAGCCCCCACTCCCAGGGCCAGCCATAATAAAAACAAAACAAAAACAAGTTACAAAGCAAACACAGCAAAAGAAAAGCTAGAGAAACAAAGTCCTCCAATAGCTGAGAATGAAGTTATCTAAGGAGGACTACGAATGAGGGGGCTTTCTTCCCATCTGTGCACCCCAAATGCATCAACTGAACAGAACCTCTTTCCCCAGTCACCACCCCCTGTCCCCCATGACCCTGACCCTGATAAATTCTGGTTCCAAGGCAGACATCAGCAGCTGTGTCTGCCGGGCCCCCATCTCATTACAACTTTATGCAGAGCTGCAGACAGACGGAGCTCAAAATAGCTGCCAGCCGTGGAGACTGGAAGGGTAAAACAGGGAGCGGGTATTTTTATAAAGAGGGGATATTTAGGGTGGGGTTAAAAAAAAAAAAAAGCTGATGCCACCAATTTTGGGAGTAAGACCTCCTCCCCCAACAACAACAACAACAACAACAACAACAAAAAAACAACAAGCTGGATTCCAAAGATTTCATGATAGGAAAAGAAAAGGTTGTAGTGACCAGGCCTGATTTTGCTACCACAAGGACAGCAGGAGACATACACGTCATCCTCACATAAGGAAAGAGGGCCAGGTAAGGGTGCAGCGGGGCAGGCAATGTCTGCATCGGATTCTCCGTACCTCAGGCATCGGTATCTGTTGGTTCTAATTTTTGCGCTCGTTTTGGTTTTCTTGAAATATCACATTGCAGTGCCTTTACTTTTCCTGCTGAGGCTTTGGTAGCAGCTGAACATTTATGGCTAAGGGAGAACCTCGCCGCTTCTGACTCTCAGGCCGCTAAGAAATCTGTACAAATCGTACCTGTGAAATTCCAGAAAAGAGGCCCTGCCCTGTGCTTCCCCTGTCACTAGCCTCTGACTTTCTACAACCCCCAGGCTAGGACATGAAGCTCTCTGCCTCAGGCCATCGGTGTCCCCTCTTCCCTTTGTCTTGGTGTCTTTCTTACACACTCACGGAACAAATCTGGTTTTGTTTTGAACTCACTGGGCTCAGAGCTCAGAGTCCCAGGCCGCTGTGTTGCAGTTACTATTTCGTCGGGTTTCCCGCTCCATGCGTCTGAGAAGGCCACCACAGCAGCCAGGCTTGCGCTGCTAACTCTTGAGAGTCCTCAAGCTCTGGGAAAACACTGGGCTCTAAATCTCAAAGCCAGGGTAGAGGAGGATGCCACCAGATGTCTGTCCCGTGGGATTTTAGGAGATTCAGTGCGTGGCCGGGATTTAGATGAGAGGCTGGGACAGGGAACCTGTGCTGCGGCACTACACACTGCCCTGGGCTTTGCTCTGCATCCATCCTCTGCACACTGCCCTGGGCTTTGCTCTGCGTCCATCCTCCTTCTGAGCACAACCGATTCCTGTCCCTGAAGGGGGCACAGTGTCTCCGCGTGGACACCCATGGATGTATGTGCATGGACATACCTGTGCACGCGTGCTGTGCATCTGTATACGTAGGCACACGTTTCTCAATGTCACGAAGCCTGTTTTCCACGGAAACGGATTGTTTCCTCCCATGACGCAGCACTTCTCCACGTCCTGCATGATTGCAAGCAGAGCTGCTGTGAAACAGGGTCAACTGGAGCATGGAATGGGCCCCTCGAAGGCTCCCCACCAGGCCCGCTGTGAAACTACGGTCCAGTGGAAAAGGGCAGGCTGGAATGCTGAAGCCTGGCCACTGGCCGCTGGCCGCTGGCCGCCAGCCGCCGCCACCGCTGGTCTTCCTTAAGGAAAGCATTGTGTGCCTCCAGCTGCCTTTGTTTTAAATTCTTGTAGGAATAAACCACACGAAAGATGTCAGAGACTTTCATCTGCCTTCAGATTTAAGGCCAAGTCCCTCGCTGCCGCATCCCTTTCATGTAGCAGAAATCCAAATGCTCCCTCAGGGTCACATAGGGTCACAACCTCTCTGTACCCAGCTTTCTTGCTTCAGATCAAACTGCCGCCCAGCCCCACGCGGGCTCGCCGCAGTCCAGCCAAGGCTGTCCCCGCTCCTGGACGTCTCACGTCTCCGTGCTGACTCTGCGGCTTTGCATCCATGAGAACCCGACAGCAAGGTCACCTCGGGGGCGCTGACCTTTCCCACTTGCCTTTCTGAAATTCCGCCCAAAGGCCCTCAAATGTCCCATCGTCTTGCCAGCCGCTGCTCTGAGAGTTATGCTACTTGGACTCCAAACAAAGATCCGAAAGCGTGCTGGAGTCCCAGGGAGGAGACAGACCTGAGCTTGGGAAGCCGAGACACTCGCGCCTAAGGCCATGCTCGGCCCGAGCTGAGCATCCAACCAGCACCAGTTCCTTTCCCATGGGCTGTGCTGCAGCACTCCAGGGAACAATTGCTCACAAGTCAAAGTCCGCGGCATTTCCGAGGGCCACTTCATAGTGATCTCAGGCTCTGGTACCTACTTCACACCTTGAATAATTCTGGGAGACATGGGAAACAAGGATCCTGGTCCTCCCAGGGCCATCAGCTGTGAACTACAGCACTGCATCCACTCTGCCGGACTTGGGCTATGTGAGAAATCAGGGGATTCCTCCCAAAGCCGGCACTGCAGGTTGAGGACACTCACAGAGGTTGTTCATACTGGCCGGGAGGGCTATCTCCACATGGCCCCGGTCACCACCCCCAGTTTTCACTTTGCAGAACGACCCTAAGCTGGTGATCTCAGAGAACATCGTGGTCCACTCCTTAAAATCTTCCAACCGTTTACTTGGGCTCAAGAGAGGCAATAAGGAACCACAGAGGCCGGGCAGAAGGGCAACACTGCTGCCCGTCTTACCTGGGACAACCTTTGGCCACCGGTGCCTTTATCAAGCAGCTTATCAGCAGCAGAGCAGCCAGGCACACCTTTCCCCAGGCCCATAAGCCTGAAGCTCATGGAATTCTAATACAGACTGTCCAACAAGCCTCCTCAAGTGTTCCAGGACCGTGGGGACAGGGTGCGGGCTTGCTCACAAGCACAACAGGGGAATGAGGAAGGACGAGGTTGGAGAGTGCCAGGCAGTGCAGGCCAGCAATGGTCAAGAAAGGACAATCTCCTCTCCGGCAGCCCACAAGCACAGAGCGGGATAAGGCAGGAGGGCAGGCTCTGATCTGCAGCCTTATCTGCAGGCCTGAAGGAGGCCCTGGGAGGTGACAGCCGGGGTCTTCAGGACGCTGACTGTGTCTGAAGCCCGAAGGGCAAGATCAGCACGAAGCTGTATCTACAAGGAGAGGGGGATGTGAGCAGGACCATGTGAGGCAGGTAGCAAAAAGACAGGGTAAGGCTTTCAGTGGCAGCCGCAAGATGTACCGTCCTGCCCGCGTCACTGAGCAAGCAGACTGCAAGCTCCCCTTTGCCCTCTAGACGGATGCCCCTCCCCATCCGAGCGCCCCTTTATCTGGAAAATGCACCTCCAAGGGCGCACAAACTGTAATGGGGACCCAGGCTCTTCTCAGCAAAGCGCTACTGTATTTCCAGAATGAAATGTAGGACATGGGACAAGCCAAAGGCTTGGGCTTTAGCTCAGGTCTTCATTTACGCCTCTAAAAATAATACTGCACAGGAGTGTGTTATCATAGAAAGCCTGAGGAAGAATCACCCCTATCACACAGAACTTAACCACTGAGTGGTAGTCAGGGACAAAGGGACAGTGCTTTTATCCAATTTGCTCACAGAGCCCAGCCCAGTGCCAGGTATATGAGCAACTCCACAAAATGATGCTGAATACCAGGATGTAAGTGGCAGCTGGACTGCACCAGTGAGGCCCACACTGGGAAAACTGCATAGGGCTCTGTGACCCTAGACTAGTAACTCAGCCTCCAGTAAATCTGGGAGGACATCAGCCTGGGGCCAACATGAGGTTGAAGTGAGCCACTGGGTGCTCACCCGCTGCCCTGATCTTGTTCTTAGGAAAATCATGCTTTCCAAAAACTGTGATGGCTACCAACCAAGGTTCTGAGCCTCAGACTAGAGGGCCACCACATTTCCAGCCCCAGTCCCGCAGGCCTGGCTCCTGGTACAAAGGGGCTTCAATCATGGTCCCCCAAGTCGCATGATGGAGGCACAGCTGGCTCCAGTATGCAGGAAGCAGGGTTCCAGCTTCCCCTGCTCCATCAGGATGTTCTGAAGGTTAGAAAGTATCGTCTTGGAAACACGCTCAGAAACATCTTTCCGGAAGCACTCAGAAGATGAAATTGTGGCGTTGCTATCTTCCTGAGGGAGAATATTAAAATCCAAGTTCAAAGGCTTTATTAATAATTAGTATTATTACTGTTACTAATATTGTCATTATTATTAGTTTTCTAACCTTCGGTCTAGAGCAAAAGAATGCAACCGAGCTGGACATCCTTTAGGAGACAGTCAGTCTGCTGGAGCTCAGGGAGATCCTGAAGTAGGTCACTGCCCTACCCCAGGCCTGGAGTCTGCACCTTACAGCACTGAGGCTGGGAGCTGATGGCTCCCCCACCCCATGGCCACACAGAGTCACAACCAGGGCTCCCATCTCGAGCACACGGACACTGAGTTCTCCCTCCAAACTCGTCCTGTCGTCCTCCACGTGTGATGGCAGCAGATCCCAGATTTTCTGCCACAGCCAAGACTTCCAACATCCCACTCTGCTCTTGGCCTGAACGCAGGCCTCCTTGCCAGCCATGTGGCTCAGAGTTCTGTTTGGAAAACGCGGTCCCCCTCAGAGCCTCAAGGCTTTTCCTTCATATGTCCGTGGTGGGGGGGGGCGACAGATGGTATGTTCCCTCTTCTTGTGGGGCGGGGGGGCATACAACAGGCCACTTTGCTGGGCATTCTGCAGCTCAGCCACTAGCGACTGGGCTGGCTTCCCCTCTTCAGAGGGGCTTAAGGGGCCAGCTACCATAGGACAGTCAGAACTAATGTCACCGTGGCAGCTGATTTCATGTGTCACCTCAGCTAAGTTATGGTGTCTAGGTGTTCAGTCAAACACTGCTCCACATGTGGCTGTGGAGCTCTTTCTCAGTCCTGTTAGCATTTATAGTGTAGATTATGAGCAAAATAGATGACCCTGCATAAGGTGGACAGGCCTCGTACCAGCCACCGAGGGCCTCAGGAACAGGCTGAGGTCCATGAAGAAGAAAAATACTGCATCGGTGCTGCCCTCAGGCCCAGGGCTGGGCCATCAGCTGCCCCAAATTTCCAGCCCTCGGTCTGCAGATTTCAGACCTTCTGGATCCATGATCATGTAAGCCATATAAGCATGCATACATGCACACACACACACACATGCACACACACACACACACACACACACACACACACATGCACACACACACACACACACACACACACACACACACACACACACTTTCTATTGGTTCTGTCTCTGGGAAATCTGGAAACGCAGTTCCTGCCAGGACACTTGCATTTTCTATGGACTGACAGAGGACAGGCCCAGGCCAACTAGCACGTAAACGTGCATCTTCCGGTTCTTAGCCTCTCCTCTTACTGTTTCATTTTTTTGTAAAGTTTTCAAACAATAAGATCAAGATCAGATGACTTCCTCTGATCTTGGATTTCTTTTGGTAGTGGGGCCCTGTTTGGGGGTGTGGAGACCTCGGGTTCCTGAAGAGGCCAAGCAAAGCTCTAGGAGAATGACAGTCTTGTTAATTAGTGGTGATCTTAGCCACCTCTATAGGGCCAAGAATTGTGGTTGCCAAGGGATAAATCTGTTTCCTCTTCAGAGCCATGGACTTTCTGGAGAATACGGTAGAAACTATAGGTAATGCGCCGCAGAAAAGTACACATTCCAGTGCCGGGTCAGTGAGGAAAGCCCCTCGGTCTAGGCATCTCAGCGAAGGAAGCCCACGTGTAGGGAAAGCGCCGCAGACCAGCCCACAGCCAGGTAAAGACAGCAAAGAACAGCAGAGCCGGCCTGGTACAGTCAGGCTGCCCACATCCTCAGGTCACCTAGCCAGTGCTGGATGCTGGCAGAAAGGGCTGTCCAAGCCCAGGCCCTAGCAAAAGAAAATGCAAGCAGCAGGAAATCTCAGCTCTTCTGTCTAGAAGGCTCTTCCTGGAGTGTCCAGTCCCTTCAGCCTAACGTACAAGGCAACCGTCCCATGAGGAGATACACAACAGATCTCAACAGGACCCCCCCACACACTACTCCTGCAGGCTCTGGTCTGTGCACTAAATGGCCACAGCTGCACAGGGCCAGCTCCCTGGCGGTCTACACAAGGGCCCTCCAAAGACAGAAGAGCGGGACGCTGTGCTGCGCCTCCATGCAATGAAACAAGCTTCGGGAGGAACAGCACCAAAGTGCACCAACTTCCACCACACGGGCACCTGGGTGCAGGCATGAGGCCCAAAGTCCCTCTGATCCCAAGGCAACTAGCAGCAGAGACTCGGTGCAGATCGCACCTTGGTGTCAGAGCTTTGAGAACGAGACCAGGAAGCCTGCTAAGGAGGAGGGGCAAGGGGCAGCGAAGGAAACACCGGAGGGGTGGGCTGACACAGAAGTGGGTTAAGACCCTTCCACACACACGGGGCGGCCTGCAGCTCCACTGAGTAGGTCTTCCATCTCCCCAGAGACCGGCCTTCAGATGCTAGGACCCATCTTTCTCAAACTGAAACCTTCTCTGCAATATTTTAGTTCATGTGCCGCCGAAGCAAGTACTGTCTGAGGTATTTTAAAGGCAGTAAATGGACTCAGCTGTACATCAAGTTTTAAGAAAGAAGTGATGATGAGAGTAGAGACAGAGGAAAGAAGAAAGGAGAGGAGAGGGGGTAGAGAGGGAGGGAGGAGAGAAGGGAGGAATGGAGAGGCCCAGCCAACGAAATCTTCTATATATCACGTAGTTTATTTAGTTTCCGAGCGCTCAAGTCTGGCTGCTCTCTCTCATCTCCCCAGTAGCTCACGGTGTGCCCAAACACCAGAACGACCTCTTTCTTCCCAGTGTTTAGAACGGAGCAGGGTGGGAGGCAGAAGGAAGAGGTAAATCAAACTATGAGGGAAAGTTAGCGACTTGGCCGTCCCGGAAAAAGTCAAAGGTCCATAGCTGCACCAGGGACACACGGACAACTCAGAATCCCCCACAGGATTTCAAATACCACAAGGGGTTCTCACAGCCTCTTCATGCCTCCAGGAATCACTTCTCTCCTAGCTCATGCTCAGGGGTACGGAGAACAGGCAAAAAACTGGGGTGATCTCCAAACCCCACGCCTAGCCCTAGCCATTCATTCGTGGGCTTCCTTCCTGCCCCTTCTAGGTGGACAACTTCTGATCACGGCCAAGATTAGGACCCAGTCCTCTGTTGACTGCCTAGAGCCCTCAAGTCTGGGAAAGTAGTTTGGTGAGATCACAGGGCCTGGTGGATAAGAATCAGAAAAGACAAGTGTCAGGGCGGTGGAGGCTACAAGAAAAGGTGACCCTGACGCTGCCTGAGAATAGCAAGCAATCAATGGTCCTCGACGCACCTCGCTTTTATCCTCCCATCTCCCTGTTGTGGGCCGACGGATGTCCAGGAACCTCATCAGACTCAAACCAGACAAGCGAGTCGTGTGGTCGGGATCAGCTGTAGAATCAGCGATGCCCAGATGAAAAGGAAATGTGCTACCCTTGATTCAAAAAGAATTATCAAGTTTGTGACAGCCATGGTGGGACACGAAAGGAAGCTGGGATCCTTCCAAGCTCCAGTCCTGCTTGGCTGTCTAGGAGGTTTGCCAGTGAAGCTGGCCCCATCTGTCACTCTGGTAGAGTGGGATGACTTTCAGACCTACCTGCCATGGTCAGAAGTCTTGTCACACGTTTTCAAATATATGGACCCCTCAGGGTTACCTGCCCTTGCACCTCATTCTTGAGGCATCTGGCTGGGTATTCCAGCCCCCTCAATGCTGTCACCTAGAGAATTACGGGATTAATGGTCTTGGGGACAAAGAAGTCCATGAGGGGCACTAATGGAGACCCTTGGAACACAGAGGCAAAGTCACTTCTCCTGGCCTAGCTTGCTCTCACCCTTATCTCCAAGTCCCCAGGCAGGAATTCCTTATAGGGTGTAAGCAGAAGCCTCCAGAGAACCTGTGGAGAGCCAGGGAACACACCTCAGCGGCGCCCAGTCCAAGTCCCAAATGCTGAAGAGAAAGCCAAGCCCAGGAGGCCGTAACCACTCTCTATAACTTGCAGGAGAGTCAGCAGCCAAGACCCTCAGAAGGCTGAGGGAGGAAAAGGCAGCTGGCAAGTCCTCCCAGGGCCTCGGGGGAAGGTGAACTTCATTGCACAGCTCCGCAAAATCCCCCACAGAGATGCTGCCAGCCCTAGCTAAGGAGTTCCAAAGACAGGGGCAGGCCGTGGACTTGAGCCACTGGGGCCCACTCCTGAAAGGCCCCGGCCCGAGCTGCCACACACCTATTCTGCCTTGGCATCTGGGGGGCCAGGGAAGGCAAGGCATTCAGTGCACCTCTCATTCCCCAGGGAGCAGGCTGTTTGCAAGGAATTTTAAACTCCTTGGACCCTAGCAGGGTCAGAAGCCAGCAGGGGGGAGCCCACTCAGCCAGCCTCTGAAGCAGGAGATAAACTTTCGGGGTTTCTTCTGTCTCAGAAAAGAGGCTCAGAGAAACTTCTCAGGTACCGAATCCCCCTGGCTAGCTCATTTCACTCACAGAGGAAGGGTTCCCCCACCCCCCGCCCTTCATGGGTTCACAAATTTAAGATTGAATTTCTCCCCGGCCAGACCCTCAGAGGGGGATGTGGATCATGCCTGCAAACCCCAGACAGGACCTAGTCTTGCAGGAGAGCTCAGCAGGAGCTCAACTCTGTGCCAGGGTGTCAGCTAGCCAGGCTGAGACAGGAGGAGGTCCGATGGCACACTGTGGAGATGAAGGTTTGGTCCAGCGCCACATCCCCCAGCCCCGCCCCCACTGCCGACTCACTCCGGAGTGTTGATCCAGATGATATCCAGGTGACAATAGTAGACACACTCCTTGTCCTTATAGGTGAAGCATGTGCAGCGCCGGGCACGGTGGTGCACAAGGCCCCCCTCAGCTGGCTGGCCCTGTTCAGACTTTCCAAGATTTGGGCCCTGTGCTGCTGCTGTTGGGGCTCCAGTCCCCTTGCTGGGACCCGGCACAGTCTCTTCACCATCCCCCTCGGGTCTGGCTGCAGGAGGGCCCCAAGGCAGGTTGGTCCTGCCAGATCCCCCAGTCTGAGGCCAGGGCACAAGTCCTGCAAGAGGCACATGGAAGGGTTCCTGAGCAATGCGGATAGCTGCTCCATACCCACCACCCCAAACAAACATCAGGGGAGGGGAAAGCTATTCTGCAAAGCGTGCATGCGCCCCAATAGCCCTGTGGGGTATTAAAGCTGTGGCAATCGGTCTGTTTGCGAGATCCGTGCATACTTGGTGAGCAGCCTGCAAGCTGTTTCCGCTTTCTGCAAAGTCTGCAAGCTATTTGCCCTGGTTAAACGCTTGCATGCATTTGGCGCTTTCTGAGGACTTTGCGCGCATTCTGCGAGGTCTCTGGATAGTTTGCAAACTTTGTGAAAAGATCTGAACTTCTTGAAAACGATCGAAACACCAGGGCTGCAAACCCCAGGGCCCGTGGGTAGACCTCGCGGTCCTCTCTGCTGTGTCTTAGCCAGCCCCGCTGCAGAGAACCGGCAAAAGCTCAGCTCCCCCGCGGACCGCGCCCCGAGCCAGCTCCTTTGTGCGCAGCTCGCTCCTGGCCAGGCGCGCGCCGCCTGCTTACCTGCGGCGGAGGTCACTGTGAGCCCGAAAAGGAGCCACAGTCCGGGCTCCATGAACCCCGCTGGGGCACGAGTGCCCAGGCCGGAAGACGGCCCCGTGTGGCCGCGACAGGGCACGGGGGTCGCGCTCAGCTTTCGAGTCCAGCCGCTCCCAGCTGAGTCTCGGGCTCCAGCCTAGAGTTGGCCCCGGCGTCACAAACTTTCAGAGCGCGCTGCCCATTCTCTCTCAGGGCTGGACGGCTGTGGGCTCCGGCTTTTCTGGCTCCCGCACCACCCCCTTCTCCTCCCCGCCCCCTGGAGGGGCTGGAGCCACTGCGCTGGGCCTTTGAACCTTGGGAGCACAGGGGGTCGCTTCGCAGATGCGGGCGGGGGAGCTGGCCGAAGCGCAGCGCCCAGAGAGCACCCTGGACAGCAAGGGGCGGGGTCGATAAGGGGAGGGGGAGGGAGAGGGAGGGGAGGAGAAGGAGAACGGAAGGGGTGGGGGAGGGGCTGAAGGATGGGGTGGGGCTCGGGACAGCTGCGGAAGGCCCCACGTCCGCGAGCGCACAACGTGCGCACTTACACTTGCGTTCACATGCTCACGGCCCCACCAGCTTGCTGTCCCGGACCTATGGCCCCAGGCAGCTGCCCTTGGCCTAGAAGCAAACAGATTGAAAGGCCCGCGCTGGAGGTTGTTATCCTTGGGGTCCGGAGAAAGGAACCTTTCTCAGCGTTCACCTAGTGACACCTGGCCCTTGCACGGTGCCTGTTCACCAAGGCGCTGCGTACTTTATACTCGTGACTCATGGGCACCTCAGTCGGTCCCTGGCTCCCAGCCCATGCCAGGGTGGGGCAGTAGTCAGAGTAACAAGGGTGGGGTGAATTAGCGGTCCTGGGGAGTCCCCCTTCTTGAGTGCATTTGCACGGGCTGGTGGGGTGACTTGCTCCCACCCCTATTCACCCACCGTGGCCCATGGGAGCCCTTCACACACAGCCTCCCCAGCCTGTAGGGAGGCTTTCCCACCCAGGGTACCATCCAGTCACATGACCCCGAAACCATCAGTCTCCCCTCCTGTCTTAGGACACCTGTGATGGACGTAAAACATCTGCAAATCCTTGGACTCTCTTCTCATAAAATGTGGAGTATAGCATCGTCCCTGCACCCCCATCCCCCACCCCAGCCCCAATGACCCGCTTTGTACACTGGAAGGCAATAAAGAGGGCTCCAGGAAACTCTGAGGTCTTACACGAAAGGGGCTACAGCTGTCATCCCTCGCTGGCAGGCTGGGGACACTTATTCTCCTAACGTGACAACTCTGCTGCTAGCAAATCCAAACCCACCCAGATGGAGAGACCACCTGGAAAAGCCCTCGTGGGCAGAAGCCAGCGTCAGCCATATGCATGTCAGCCTTCAGCCCTGAGCATTCCAAGCATTACTGTGCTCCAGTTACTATAGCAAAACAGCACGAACCAGGGGGCTTATATGCCGCAACAGAGCCTTTTTTTTCATAGTTCCAGGCCTTGGCAGTCCTGGAAGTCAAGCTACCCGGGGGGCTGTACCCTGGCTCACTTTGTGGCTCCTGGGGAGGGTGTCTTCTGAGTGCCTCTTTCTCATAAGGGGAGGGGTCCACCCTGGCGACCTTATCACCGCCCAGAGGCCTCAAGCCCTGCCTATAACCTTTAGGTCTAGGATTTCAATAGATGACTATGAATTTTAATTGGTCCTTATAGTGACCTGGCTGCCATGCTTGGAAGAAGCATGCCAACTGTCATCCGGCCTACCCTCACAGGGTGGGAAAGTCTCCCGTTGGCTACTCTTTTTTGGCGCTTCTCCCTCTGACTTGGAAAACGTCAATCCTCTCTAATTCGGAAAGCATCAGGAGCATCTTCAGAGCTCTCCAGCAAGAGCCACCTTTGCCCAGGCAGAAGCCCCAGGCGCGGAGCCCCAGGCAGCACCTGGGAGCTCTGCTAGCGCTTCCCTGCAACTCGTAGCTCTTCATGTCACCTTTCCTTTATGGCAAGTAATATAGCCTTCCCCGTGTCATGCTGATCAGGAATGCCTTTCCAAACTCATTTCCTTAAGGAAGAAAATAAAGTAACCTATATTAAAATGTGAAAACATCAGAAGATAGGTGAGAGTCCTGGCAATATCAACAAGCCAATTTGTCCGTGACCAGAGGTGGAAAAGTGAGGGTTTGGACAGCATTAAAGTAGGAAAGGGCAGGCAGAAGAGGAGGAAAGAAGACGTGGGAAGGGAAGGGAGACACCCTACAACTAGAGCGTCCCTAAGAAGGACGGACACTGGTCACCACCCGAGAATGAGCATCCAACAGGAGGAACTGCATCGCT